>JAIPRL010001027.1:0-71982 GCA_025469235.1 Pemphigus obesinymphae
TTATCATTGCTTTCAAATTCAATACATCCACCAAAAGTACCCTGCCCAGTAGCGAAGTGCATCCACCAATACTGACACCCGACGAGCGAAGTGCTTCCACAACCTACTGACCGGCTTTTTTTTTAATGTATTTTATAATTTTTATCTTTTGTAAACATTTCCACAAATTTTTTTTTTAACCAATTTTGACAATAGATACTTTATTTACGTATAATCAGAGTGATCGAAATAATGGTACATCACATTCCACAAAAAAAAAAAAAAAATAAATAAAATATAGTTTATAATACCCACATAGGTGTTAAAGCACTTAGTTGATTATTATAAATATATATTTTTTTTTTACATACCTACCTATATAGGTAATAATTTAAGTGTTTATGACAGTGAAATATTATAGTCGAATATATCAGAAACGTTGCATAAATTTTTGTTGATTTATTGACGAACGCACTAGGCTTCAATATTGTAAAAAAATTATTACGCAGGCTTCCGGAATCTTAATAATATGCGTATACACACTATAAATGTAGGAACGTTCGTTAATACTTTATAATAATCATTGGAATGGGCGAAATCCAAACTAAATTCCATTACGTGTCGAAACAATGTGATAATCTAAGCAAATTAAACGCTGGTGTCTACGTCCTCTCTGATTTCCCAAACTCCAACATTGCTCAGTTTTGCATCTTCGTGTGCTATATAGGAGTCGAACAATATGGTTCTTGATACCTACGACAAGCACAGCCTATACCGCGAATTATCGGACGGGTTTTTGGTACAATTATGGCCGGCTTGCACCAGAGACCCGCAGACGCCGCCAGCGAGAAAGATATCGTTGCGGGCTACCATTACATTGGAACAGGTAATGGAAAATGATTTACATATGAAAATGAACGCAAAGAAGACGAAAGTCCTAGTATGTAGTAGAGACAGTAACATAAGAATAAGAATAAAATTAAAGGATGATGAAACTATAGAACAAGTCGACGATTTTGTATACTTGGGTAGTACGATAAGCTCAGATGGGAAATGCAAAAAGGAAATAAGAAAGCGAATATGCCAAGCTAAGGTGGCATTTAATAAGAAAAGAAGTCTTTTTACTTCAAAAAACATTGATCTTATAACGTCAGAAAGAATCTACTAAAAACGTATGTCTGGAGCATTATGTTGTACGGATGCGAAACATGGGCTATTGCAAGAGAAGAAAGGAGACGAATAGAGTCATTCGAAATGTGGTGCTACAGGAGGATGGAAAAGATAAGTTGGGCTGATAGAATTACTAATGAAGAAGTTTTAGAAAGGGTATCTGAGAGCAAATCAATATGGAGGAGTATACAGAAAAGGCGAATTGAATTAATAGGTCATATCCTAAGACACATTGAGTTGCTATTACTAATTTTGGAAGGAATAATCGATGGAAAGAATCATAGACGAAGACCAAGATTGCAATACATAAGTCAAACAATAGAAGATCAATGATGTAATTCATATCAAGATTTGAAGAGGAAGGCTAGTGATAGAGAAACATGGAAGTTGCTGCAAACCAATCATTAGATTGAATACTGCAGAAGAAGAAGAAGAAGAAGAATTATTCGAATGAGCGAAATCCAAACTAAATTCCATTACGTGTCGAAACAATGTGATAATCTAAGCAAATTAAACGCTGGTGTCTACGTCCTCTCTGATTTCCCAAACTCCAACATTGCTCAGTTTTGCATCTTCGCGTGCTATATAGGAGTCGAACAATATGGTTCTTGATACCTACGACAAGCACAGCCTATACCGCGAATTATCGGACGGGTTTTTGGTACAATTATGGTCGGCTTGCACCAGAGACCCGCAGACGCCGCCAGCGAGAAAGATATCGTTGCGGGCTACCCGGGAGTCGAACCGGGGACCTCGAGCGCCGAAACACGCATCTCGACCGCTCAACCCCATAATCTAGTTTGTAAAAACGGCCTCGTCTCTATATTATATAGGTACATAAAATATAGTACCTACCTATAGTCTATTGATCATGGACTAAATTAAATCCTATAAGATATTTTGGTTAATCTATAGTGCGGTAGAAACGTGGTGCTGGAGAAGAACGCTGGCAATTCCCCGGACAGAGAAAGGAAAACATGGAGAAGTATAGATAACCAAAAAACGAACGAATGAAAAGCAATATGGAAAACAATCGGCGAAAGAAGGAAAAAATGGATTGAACGTCATGATATAATGAGAGAGACAATGAACGGATAACGACAATATTAGAAGGAAAAATAGATGGAAAAGCTGGAAAAGGTAGACCGCAAGAACACCATTTATGAAACAGATCATATAGAAGATATAGGAAAATCTAATTACAAAGAATTAAAAGTAGCGGTGATTGATAGAGACAGGTGGAGATCCATCGAAGGTCATTGAACCAATCTAAGGATTGTAAAAAAAAAAAAAAAAGATAGATCTAGTTCTATAAAAATAACTTCTATAAATTATTACAAAATACATAAAAATACTTAACACATAATGTTCTTGTTAAAATGTGTAACATGAAATATCGTTTTTCGCGTTGACGAGTTTTATACCACCTACGTAAAGCAATGCGAATGTACTATTAAAAATTATAATAATATGGAACGTTTATTTTATAGGACTTTTTTTTTTTTATGGAAATCGATTTTATAGGACTGGATATTTTATAGGACTATCGGGTGCCATTTCCAATATTTAGTACACCTGCAGGTAGGGTATATAATATTGTATTAATGTTAATGTTAATGTGACGATTTATTGTATACATATTATTATACGTAATAATTTATTAAACAATTTACGAGTATGTAAAAAATAACTGTTATGTATAATATTTTGATTTTAGTCATGTTTTTTTTTTTTTTTTTTTTTATACGACGTCGGTAACGTGTATCTATTATGAATAAATGACGAAAGAAAAAAAACAAATCGAGGCCAATCATATTTTCGTTTATATTATGTCCTTTATACTTTTTATAGTATATATATATATATATATAGGCACTTAGATGTATACAAATCCCCACATTTAAATACAGGTAGATATTAAATTATTCGATTTGTACGAACTCAAAAGCGAAAAATGCAATTTAACTACAATATACGAAATATATACACGGAAGTCATGAGATCAATGTAGGACGACGTAGCTGCAGGTTAATAGTTGACTTAATAATAAAATAATAATTAGCAAACTATAAGTGCTTATAATTATATGGTTTTTAGATTTCGAGCGAACGAGAAATGTATTGGATCGACCAATAGGGTAGGACCTATACTTGGCATATATATGTGTGTATATAAATGTCCAATCAACATGGGTAATGTCCATTAGTTGTAGATTGAAGATTCAACTCAGATTTTAATTTAAATGTGTTAGATAAGTACTGAATAATGATAAGTAGGTACTAGATAAGTAGTGTCAGACAAATATCAAATAAATGTACTTATATACCTTATATTTGCCTCGTAAGTTGTAATTCTTGTATTTTTTGAGTGCAACACATAGCTGGTATTACCTATTTTTGGATAATTATCGATAGGTATACAATGTATATGGGCCAATTACAATAATGAAATTTGTGTTCTACGCGTAATTTTCTCTATTTCTCTAATTCTTCATACGTTGATTTGATTTTTTGGCGCTTTTGCTAATAATTTATTTATTGTGTGTTCAACGATCGATTTCCGTTCAATTTAATATACATAATAATTTAGATATAGTAATACTTAAATAATGAACAACGATATTGTGGTACTTATGCAATACACATAGGTACACATTTTTATATTTAATATTATTCGGGGACTGATTCCTGACAAGAAATGTTTCTTTATTGTCTTGTACAAAATCCTGTTGTCAAACGGTCGTGATAATATTTGGTATCAACGTATTATTATGTACATTATTTATAAAAAAAACATAGGATATATTTATACCGTTTCTACATATAGGAACTCTAATCATTATCTACTTATCATTAAAGCAGGCAAACAGATGATGTCGCTGCAAACATCGATCGGGTGAAAATAGAAATAATAATAATCTTGGGGAATTAATATAATAAATATTATAGATTATGATAATCAATTGTTAAGTTAATGATATTTTTTTTTTTTTTGACAAAACCTACTCTTTTCTATACGAGACTGTAGTTATAATTTCTTACCAAATATCATAAAAAAAAAAAATAAAAATAGTTTATTATTATATTGTAAATTGTAATACAATCCAACAATTGTCTATAAGGTAACTACTTAAAGAGTATATAATATTATGTTTGTGATAACAATATTAATAATAATAATAATAATAATAATGATTATAATACAATCAAATTAATAGTATAATATTATAGGGCGTGCGTAAACATATTATATATTTATATAATATACAGTTTTTTCGCACAAAACTAAGGAATAAAACATAATAAAAAATAAAGAACCAAATTAATAATTATAATTCAAATTGAAACAAAATAAGAATCAATAAATCGTTTGTATAATGTTTTTTTTGTAATTGTAATTTTTTTTTTATGTTTAGAACTTGATGAACTTACTGCTGGCTTAATATAATTATTATACCGCATTAATCTAATCTAATATACATATCAAAAATTTACGCAGGAGCAGAGTTTTCGAATTAAGAAGCATGGATACGGGTCTATTTTAAGGAGTAAAACATTAGCAATATATTAACAAACATATAAATATTATAATACAAACAGCATTACATAAAATTATGCAAATATTTTAAGCAACAACGAAAAAAGTTCTTACGTTTTCAATTTTGAATATTTTTTAAATCAGGGTTTTTTTTTTTTTTGTAAAATAGACACATTTTTGTAGGGTATTACGATTTCCAAATTTAATTTTGATTCCTCGGTTTTATTGTAAAGTTGCTTTGAAAATATGACGTTTTTCATCACATTCACATCACATTACATAAGTACATAAGTAATAAATAAGAATAATAAACGTAATACGGAAATCTTAGTGCTCCATAAATTGTTGTGCTTTTACAATGAAATAAACCGTTTTAAGAAAATATTACGAATTGAAGACGTCAGAATTTTTTCCGCAAAACGGTTTTTATGGTACAATTATATGGCGTACCCCGTACCCTATAAATAAATATAATATATTTTGTACAGAAACAAATGAAATCATTAAATTTATTTGTTTTTCGATAAAACCTTTAGAATCAGAGTGGAAATTGGTCCTTATAAATTCAGAAATCCATGTTCAAATGTATCGCATAAGCTAATATTATTATAAATAGAAATAATTCCACGTACATTTGAAAATTTTTGTTAATTTTTGGTAATTTTTCACTTTGGCTGTAATGTTTTTTCTATTCGCTTTTCTTCGGTTCTTTATTTATTTGATTTTTTTTAAAAAAAAATGTCCTCGTTTATCGTACATTTTTTTTTACGAATATTTTTACCGTACACATTCGAAGTAAAAATATCGCAAATATCGTTTTAGCCGCGGCTGTTGGTTGCCGTTCTGCGTGATTTGACTACCCGGTCTTTGTATATACTTATTATTATTATTATTACATACACGAAATGCACAAGCAGAAACAATATTATATAATACGTGTATGTATACAGCTATAATGCAATATTCGATTAAAATTTGTCACGTATTTGTCATGAGAATACGCACAATATTATACATGTGTATGCATTGCGATAAATAATAATATTTTTATAATAAAGTGCACGGCGTGACATCAGTGACGTAGACATAAATTTTTTTAACGGATAGGCCTGATCTATTGACTACTAAACAATTTATTATACAGACGTGATCGACGAATTTTCTCGTTTATATCAAAACAATATGGTATTATACATTTAAGAATTATGTTTATAAATAAAAAAAAAAGTCAATAAAAATCGAATATGTCATTTTCTGTTTTTTTTTTAAATTTTTTTTTTTAAGAATTTAAGCACGTTTTATTTTATTAAGTGTTATAGACGATATTTTTGACCGGTTTAAAATTTAACGAAACTAAAAAAAGAAATTACATTCTCCTATGACCTACAGTGATCCTATGATCTCCAGAGACCTACCCTCTATAGTGGGACTATGTCGTCGAGTGACGCGTGTGCCGTATTTGCGCGCAATATAATACGAGGTCTTATCGAAAAATGTTGGGGTGGCACAATTGCAGAGATAATGAAAAACAAAATAAAGCATAGATTTCGCGTTGATAGGTTTAGGTACGGTGTGAATATTTCAATTTCCATATACGACGACTGCTAGCTATCATTTGTTATCCTGAATGATTTTCCTCCTGCATATTTTCATTTCCAGTGCACCTCGGCGCACTTTTTTGAAACAGTTTATGGCTTGGGCGTGCGTCATCCCGTTGACAGATTCGTCGTTTACGCACAATATCTCGTCACCTGTGAACACATATGAGACCAGATGTTCAAAGAATGTATGATAAATAAAATAACATAACAATATAGTGAAATGTAACATTTAAGAACGTACAATATTATAAAATATAAGCTATACATAAGGCCCGAGTATACCGAACTCGAAACTCGGTCGGGGGGAAAGGAGTTGACAAGTGCTTTCACGATTTTAAATTCCTCACATTTATTCTTGTATAATCTCTTCCTCTCTCTCTCTCTCTCTTTATATATAGTATTATTATTTTTTTGTAAATATTTTATATCTATAAAATTGAATTTTATATGCACATATATCTATATATATATATATATACATACATATGTATATATATACATACATATATATATATATATATATATATATATTAGTATGCACGCGAGTCGTTTCTCCGGTACCTGGATTTACCTATACCACTTATTTAATCAGACATACCCGACATACTTCAATCGTAAATACATATATATATATATAGAATTATTTTAACCTTTACGTTTGTCAGCTATTTTACGTTTGTTTATTGTTGGTCAGCTATAGGAATTTTAAATTTATTTAAAACTACTCTTGTTTTATAATTTTATACCCACAATTTTCACAAATTATATTCTGTGTCAAATTTCCAATATTGTATTGTAAACGTTTTTCTTAAAATATTAATTTTAAACGTATCTGTATGTTATTTATACAATCAGTATCGAACTGTTATCAAAAGGCCCAGTCTGCGATCTGACCAAAGAGCCCGTAGCCAATAAAAAAACCACCAATCTTTCCATTAAATACCTACAAAATACTCAATAAAAGCTAAATGTAAATACTAAATACTCTTACAGACTAAGCCGATGGAAAATTTAAAAACGAATTCAATTTGTAGGGGCGTGGAAAGAGGTAAACTGTTGTAGGTAGATAATATTTTAAATTTTGACGATAAAAGACAATTTTTTGAGAATAAAATAAAATGTAAACTTGATCCGAAATATGTAATTATTATTTAAATATGAGCAAAACGCCCAGTCCCCGATCGTGGACTAGAGGCCCGATTCATTTTACTTTATTGAATTTAGAAAAAATTGACAATTCCCAAATCCTCTTAATTCTCAAAACGACAATATGCTTAGGTTTGCATCTTAATACATTATATTACATAATAGAGAAGTCGAAGATAATTTTTGATAGCTACGACAAGCAGTGGCGTAATTAGGGCTAGGTCATGGGGGGGGGGGGGATAAACAATTTTTCATAATAATAAAATACATAATTTGTTTTTAAGTAAATATAATAATTGATATTTATTAGTGTTTACAATAAAAGGTCGCCTTTTTTTGGTTTCAGAGCCATTTCATAATAATGCTAGCATAGCTAATCCGTTTTATCGATTCTAATGAACAAAATATTTAGTTATTACTTTTAATTTTCAAATTTGACTAAATTTACCGATTATGATTCGGTTATCTGATAATTTCATCAATAACACTTATATTTTGTCGTTTCTTTCAAAATTCTACACACACACAAAAAAAAAAAAAGGGCCAAGGGGGGGATTCGACACCCAGATCCCCCCCCTATGATTACGCCACTGACGACAAGCATATAGTTAGCAAATTATCGGACGGGTTTGGCACCTAATTATAGCCGACTTGCACCAGAAACCAGACGTCACCATCGAGAAAAATCTCTCTGGCTACCTTTTTACTTTATTGAATATTATATAGTATTTTGTTGGACCGTGTGCACTACATAGGTACCTGTATTATCAATAAAAATCAATAAATGTCCAACGTACCTTCCATCAAAGACCCGTTCTCGGCGGCTTGGCCACTTGTAAAAATAGTCTTGACGAAAATGCCCATTTCACCTTTTGGCGAGTCGCATCCGCCCACGATGCTGAAACCCAATGATTTATGACCGGCACCTTTGTAGAACGCCACGGTCATGTACGAAGTACTCATGCTCGGAGTCGGAGACTTTAACGGGTGACTGTTCATTTTGTTGGCCAGCACTCGATTGATGACGGAGATGGCGTTCTGTTTGGATTCCGCATTGTAACTACGGCCATTGGTCACAGACGTGTCCACCGATTGTTCTGATCTGGACAGTACGATGTCTACATAATACTTGCTGGCTATGGAAAAACTGTGACTCAGTATTTTCTCCACGTCGTACATGTTGGTGATGCCCCGCAATAGTTTCCCGTTCACGTTGATTATCTCGTCGTTGATTTTGATTCTGCCGTCTCTGAAAAGCGAAAAAATCCAAAAATATCATTATCGTAGTCGTCATTTGGAGTTTAAAACTGCAGTGTCGTGCCCGAGATCAAAACGGACTTTTTTTTTTTTTTTTATTTAAATTATTCAAATATTTAAGAACACAATTTCCACTATTCACTTTTTTTTTCAATATTGGGTACTAGTTACGAGTTGGTAGGTACTGTGAAACAATTTCTTGTCTTTTACGTGTTAACTTGACTAAATGATTATAAAAATTAACGATTAAAAATTCAAGTTAAGCCAATGATAATTTAATCTAGTTAAGTTAATTAGTTAATAAACAAATTAATTAACTAGGTAGTTGAGTTAAGAGTGTAACAAAAATTAACTTTTTAACGTAACTTTAACTTTTCAACTAGTTAATGCCCACCATTGGAATACACTACACGGTGGCTGATTGTATTGGGTGTATTAACTATATATTTTTCCCGGTATATCTTATACTTTTCACCACATATCTTACATCTTATACTCATTTCGGTCATTTAGACATATATTATACTATTCTATATCAATGTAATATAATTTAACCTCGGGTTCCTTTCTAATCTTCTTTCCAATAAAACTGATTCTCCTTACTTACTATCATTAATTAACTTCAAAATTCCAATTTATCATACCCGTTCCTCTGTCATTTTTAATATTCCCCACTCTTCTACTCGTACAAAATATGTCCTTAGCAATTATTCGCTTATGTGCATTGCCAACAATGACCTATCTTTCACAAACTTAGTTTAGTTGTATTTCCCTTATGCACATTATTTGTTTATGTTTTTTTTTTTTTCATTCTTTCTTGAATATTTTAATCATTTATCTATTGGTATGCACTTTTGTAATTTACGCTCGTCCCGTTATTCATATAATACGCATACAAAATAAAAAATAAAGTAATTTGTATATTTTCTTTATTTACAACTTTTGTAATCACCATATATCATAATCTTATTGATATTAATATCTACTGTTTTTATTTGTTTATTTTCTTTATCTATTTATTACATAAACATCTACACAAAGATCCTGAAATAAAAACTCGCAAAAGTATCTTAAAATTTTTAAATAGTAAGAGGGACCCTTCCAACTTTGAAAACGTGTAAAACAATTTTATAGTTGTACTTGACAGGCCTAATCGTATACACCTATAATGAACGAATGATTATTTTTTTAAAGTTATCGGGATATAGACAAAGACTGGTTTAAAGCATCGTTATAATAATATATAATAATAATAATAATAATAATAATAATAATAATAATAATAATAATAATAATAATAATAATAATAATAATAATAATATAACTCACCTGTACGCTATTTTACCGGGTTCGAGTTTCACTACGATAAACCGGGTCTCGTTATAGTTGGCCACGTGCGTGACGATCATTTTCAAATAAATGCCGATGTCGTCTTCGTACTGAGACTTGAGCAACCGGACTACTTGCATACGGGACCGCAAATTGTTGAGATCAGCTGGCAACGACGACAGGTCGTCGTTGGGCGGCGAACGGTTCTTGACGAACATCCGACGGTGGAAATTAGGCGTGCCCTTCGCGGACGGCCTGTCGAACGATCTGATGCGGTCGTTAATCTCGCGATTTTTCTTGTAGAATAGACACATGGACGGCACGTTATAGTCCTTGTCACTGTGCCGTCTTGGGGGCGGCTCCGTGTGCTCTTCGAACTCGTTCAGACTGTCGGTGGCTAGCGATTTGGTGTCGCCGAACCCGCTGTCCTCGTCGGTGGCCTTCTGGCGATGGCCGTGATTGTGGTACGTGTCCAACGTCCGGGGCCCGTCGCTGTCGTACCCCGACTCGTTGGACGAGCTCAGGTTGCTGAACACCCGCCGGTATTCCCGGTCGTTGTCCATCTCTTTGAACAGCTCTTCGGTGACGACTATTTCGTGCGCGGGCCCGCTCCTCTGCTTCATCGCGCCGGACCGCGCTAGGTGGTTCACGACGCTGCCGCCGTTCTCTTCGGGCAGCACGGACAGCTTGGACCGGAGGAACGCGTACGGGAAATTCGGTTTTTTCGTTCCCAGTCTGGATATGTTGTCGCAGCTCCGGGTCTTCAGGGGCACGTAACCGGGTTCCGTGGGCGACTGGTCGCCGGTCTTACCGTCGTCCGCGTCGCCCCGGTGGGCCCGGAGCTCCCCGCGGTCCAGACAGTCGGCCGGGTCGTCTCCTTTCATGTACGACGTGGCCAGATGGGATGTCGACACGCTCCTGTACAGCTGACAGTCGGCCGCCTTCTTCCTGGACTGCTGTAACTTCTCCCGGAAACTGTTGCTGTACAGACGCGAGTAACTCAACATACCGGTGGACCCGATGCGCGTGAAGAAGCCCTTTAGGGTCGACGACTTGTCGTTGGGCGACGGTTGTCCCAGTGGCCACACCGGTTGTTTGGCCGTCTGCACGCTGTCCCTGGACGACAGGCTGTCCAGGGAATCGCGAGACTCGCTCCTCCGCAAGGTCTCCAGTCGCTTGCTCATCTTTCTGCCCCATGTGATTAACTCTATGACAGAAAAAAACAAATCAATATACCTAATCATATAAGCACAGGGGAAAATATCAGTACCTAATCGCATTACGATTAGAGGTGGGTCGAACTCATAATTTAGGTGTCGAGCCGGACTTTGAAGTTCAATAGTGAACCCGAACTCGAACCGAACTTTTAGTCTAATGTCGAATTTGAATCCGAACCAATCATCTAAATATCGTCCGAATTTGAACTCTTTAATCGAGTTCGGTTCGGTTCGACATTTTACGACTTAAGTTCGAATTTCGAACCCGAACCGAACTCTTGAAATTCGGTTGGATTTTTCGAACTTCGACGTGTTCGACCCACCTCTAATTACAATATACAAAAGAGGACACAACCGTGAGAAAATCGAAAAATTACTTCTCAAATGTACTACCTATCCGATTGTTTGTATAGGTTACACTGATTTTTTTTGGCATTTTACTTCGTTACACATATTTTGCACTCTTGATTCGATGAGAGGATCGTAAACGTATCAGGGAATTACCGGCCAAATCTCTTCTGTGTTGTTGGCGTTACACTCATCATATTGTACATATTGATTTCGGAAAGCCTCTTAGCTCATGCGGGGAGGGGATGGCTCGAAATTAAAGTATAATTTTCTTCCCCGATCACGAAGGTTTGTGCAGCTCACGTCTCTCTATAGAATGTACAATGTTTGTTCAACTGCTGCAGGTAAGAGTCACACACCACGGTTTCCGATCAAACGCGCGTTATTTTTGCAGCGGCGCGTTTATAGAAGAACAAAACGTTTATAATCTACGGGGCGATGACGGTAATTAAATAATAAGAGACACGCGGAGATACGAATTCTCGTGCTTCTTCTTCTCCGTCCCATTATGATGTTGTCAATTAACAAACGCGCGTACCTACTAATCGCCTCGAGATATTATTGCACCGTGTAAATGGCGTAGTACAGACGACCAGAGACGGTGCAGCAGAGTGATATCGTGACCGGTAACAATCGCACTTAAGAACCCTTTACTATTATTATTATTATATATATATTTTATTTTTATTTTTTTTTTTTTACTTAAATTCTTTTTCTATATTATAATGCCAAAGTCGTCGGATTTATTTCACATCCACCACCGCTCCTATACGTGCATGTACATATATATATACCGAGATGATCAACCACTCAAGTAACCACTCAAGGTTGTCCGGTTTACGGTACGTCCAAAATTTCATTATCGTCCCAAGGTCGTCGCGAGAGATAATACAACGTTGTGCGTTTTTTTTTTTTTTTTTTTTTTTTTTTTCAGCACGGCGAGTATAATATGCATGCCTCGTTCCACACCGATACATAATGTAAAAGGGTTAACGATTTGCCTCCGGGATAAGATTTTTTTTTTTTTTTTTTACTCAAACGAGTGTGATTTATTTATAGACTACTTCTTTAGATTTCAAAGATGTTTTCATTTAGTCGTTATCACTTAATCGTTATGAGATACGTTCGATACAAATACTGCACATGGTGTGGTATATAAATATATGTTGTTTATATTTTGATTATATACGGTATTTGTTTGCTGCTCTCGTATACTGCGTAGACATTTATTATTATTATTATTGCCTATGACAAGCCGTCGCAAAACTAGTTTCGGTGGTTGTATATTATATGCTCTGTATAGATACATATATTTATTATAATATTTCGTGACGGAAAAAAAAGAAGACGTTTTTTTTTTCTTTTTTTTTTTGTTATTCTACACTAGGTTCCGTATCCAGGATATTTTCCTAGTGGGCCAATATCAGATACCTGTACAGACTATAATATATGTATCAAACTATCGGCAATGGAATGGTACCTACAACATACTCGCACTATGGTATAAATTGTATTTATTCATTTTTAAATCGCAATTACATAAGATATTGATAATATTACAGCACGACACGAGTTTTGCATTCTTATTTTATTTTATATTAGGTACTTATTATCATATTGAATTCCGAGGGCTCAGAACATACAAGAGTAGTAACTCTTTAAAGTACCTATATTATTATACTGAATTATTTAATATTTTTATTTATTAATAAATGGATTTTAAAATTGGAATTAACCAATTCGAATCGTTGTTAAACGATTTACAGACAACCATATGGTTTTAAATCCATGAAAATTATGAAACAATGATAACTTTGGTGCGCTCTTTAACTAGACATTTTTGGTTTTATTAGACAATTTAAAAACCTAATAGTTCTAATTTATAAATATTTATTTATGTTAAAAATCACAATAGTATTTTGTGTGCTGAGATCCAATAACGTTCCACTTGGAATATTTAGTTCTTAAACAAATATTTATAAAAATTTATATTTTTCATAAAATTATTCGTAATCATATTTTACGGTTTTCGTTTAGTTATAAATAAAATCTCACACGTAGGAAATATAAAGAAAAAAATATTTTGGTCAAATATCCAAAGAGATACATCTATAGAGATCAGAAACAAATATATAAAAGAGAGGAAGCTCATTTAAGATGGTTTGGACAAGTTTGTAGGAAAGAATATAATCATATTATATATATATATTATATATATATACAGACGGTCCATATAGATACGAAATCTGTTGAGAAAAACTTTATCAATATTATAACTTTAACAATATTCTTATATCTTTCCTAGAAAATGATAAAATACTGAGTTAAACCTTTGCAAGTAAAGAAAAGCAGCCGAAAAATTACCTTTTCAAAGTATCATCTAGTATTCATTTAATGAAGTCTTCTGGTCAAAATGTTGTTTCTAAAAATCAAAGTTTGATTGGGGGGGGGGGGAATGATCTATTACAATCATCAATCTCCTTAAATACGTCACTAGTCTATACCTATACGATTTCAATAATTAAAAAAATATTTGTACATTATAAAAATTGAATCTGTATATAGCATGTACTTGTAATTTGTATACATAATAATAATATGTTATAGTTATTGTTCCAGAACAAATTGCCAATCGACAAAAATTTAATAACATTTTTTTTTTTTTTTATTATTTTCAATAAAAAAAATAATTGATGTACGTTTTTCTCAAAAACATTTTTTTTACAATTATATATAAAATATTTTATATATAATAATTTATAGTATATAGACACTAATTTTTCAATTGCTTTCTTTGAATTATTATGCATGGGGAATATGATTAGTAGGTATATAGGTATTAATAATATATGTACCATAAATATGTGTTTGGAATGCAAATAATTTTATTAAAATAATTTTTTATACGCGAACAAATAGTTAGCATAATATAATTAAACGAACGAAATAGGATAAAATTGATCGTGAACAATAATAAATTATTTTTTAAACTAATCAAATTAATTTATAATAATTTACGACTGATTAAATTAATCAGTCGTAATAATAATTATCGTTTTGTTTTCTATTGTTATCTATAGAGAAAATGTTCGGTTTTCTTTTGTCTTACGTGAAAACAATTTTTTAAACATATATTATTATAATATTTTCACGAAAACATGACATGACACGAAATATAGGGGATTAATGGCCGTGAAAGTTACAACCGATAACCGTTGTGTGAATAGGTCAATACTCGGAGGATTAGAAAAAAAAAAAAAAAAAAAAAAACAACAACAAATATGTACTTCTATAGGAAAATAACAACACATTTTAAGCATTGCTAATTTTTAACATAGTCTCGGGTTCAGTGTTATACAGTAGTAGTACAGTATACAGTAAGGCGCACACCGAAAATTTTTCAATCAAAAACTTAAATTTTATTTTTATCAACTTACAAACATGTTAGAAATACGAAACAAAAGTCAAATTATAGCTAGCAAAATTATCTAGTATATAACTAGATCAGTCGCTAGATAATTTTGTTCTTTAAAATTTATTTTTTATTTCATCTATGTACAATATTCTCGAGTTGATAAAACTGAAAAATGCGTAGACATTGTTTTACACAAATATCGTGATTAACGAGACAATTAAAAATGGTATTGATACAAAACTATTTTTTGATTACTTTAAAAATACATGTATTCAAATATTTTTAAATTAGATTTCCATTTTTTTTTAAAAATTTTATGAAAATTACCCATACAAAACCCATTGAAAATCGGGTGGCGTCTTCTCTAGTGAAATCCAATCACTATAAGTGCTTTAAACATAGAAATACAGTACAGTTTATAAAATTGTTTTTAAACTGTCACTCCGGCGGAATGATCGAAAAGTTTGTAATCATCTCGAATAATAATATCTGTTATCGTCCGAACGTATCGATCACGTGCATAACAATATGTAACCAGTATCGTGTTTTATATAGGTATTATGTATAGAGAAAAAAAATTACAATTCTAGCGTATAAAATATTATGTGACTGATAATATATAATATATATATATATATATATATATATGATTAATAATAACTTTTAAAATGCATATTATATTATAGGTATATTGTCGGATCAGAATGCTCGACAAAATCAGGTTCTCCAGTCTTGGTTGTGCGTAAATAGACTGTATAATAATAATATATTTTTGATATTTTATTATGGCGACTCGATCAAGTTATAAGTTTAAACATAATAACTTACGTGTTTGAGGTTACGAAAACTATATATAAATATGTGTATCATGTGTGTATAATTGCGTATAATTATAACGAAGAATTCGACGTTAAATAATAATATTACATTATAATATATTATACCTGTGCTGTGTTGATACGATTTTTTATTTATTTTTTTTTTTTATTAAAATACTGTTTATGTACAAATAGTTATTAATTAGAGAGGGAAAGAGAGAGATATGGGTGGGAAAAAATCACGTTTAATCATTTTTTTGAAAGGTGGTTAAAATGTGTTGTATATGTATACGAGAGACACATAATATGTGTTTCGGGCGGAACTTTATAATATACCATATGGTTATCAAACGTATATTATAATGATCGAACACGGAGATTGTGAAAGGACATAATCAAATAAATATGGGGAATTAATTATGGGGTTCTGTGGTGAAATTGAAGTTTTGAACTCGCCTCGTATATATATATATATATAGATTTGACATATTGGGTATTATGTAATTTTTGTCGACCCTTGTTCACTCTTCGGACTACCTATAAAGACTTGTTTATTATTATTACCTATTCGTGGCTTCACCGTTCCAAAATCAGATACAAACCGATCAAATATCATAATATATTATAGGAAAATATTATTTATTTCTAACCTGCAGCCGCAGCAATATTATCGAAATTTGTCTTTGGTCATACTTATATTTGGCTATATAAACAATAACATAATAGGTATGTATTATATACCTACATTGTAAAAATAGTTAAAATTGCATTTCGTTTGCATAATAATATATTCACGAATACCGACATATTAATCATATTATATTAGGTATATAAAAGCATATTATACTTAATATTATGTAGGTGAAGCCAGGGGGTGTACAGGATATATGTGACGACATCAACGCGCACGAATGCACAACATTTTTTTACTAATATTTTTACATTTTTACATTTTTTTTTTGTTTACTTGGGCGTTTAAAAAAAAAAACATAAAAATTTAAAAACAGGCACAATATCGTATAGTGAATGATGAACGCACATATTATAATATAGGTATAATGTAGTCGATGGGTTGTCGTTTGAGATATAATAGTACAGGCGCGAATAGTTAAATAGCAAATATCTATAGTTGGATAGTTTTTGGTAAAAATTCTGGTTATTTTGTAAAAAAAAAAAAAAACATTAGATTTTACAAACCTAAAAAATTCAATAATTCAAACAGTATACTAATGTGTACCTACTATATATAGCAATAATGTCAATAATAATAATAATAATAAAAAGGAAAGAGATAAAATGCCCGTATATCATGAAGACTAAAACAAATAAAAATCTATTTTTAAATTTATAATTAAAATTCTCCGAGTCATCGCGAGACTGAAATATATATACCCCCAGACAATGTAAATTATCAGACTTATCTTTGTGAATTTTTATGAAAATAATCATGTTATCATGTTATTATATTCAGAGGGAGTTCATTGGGATTTGGGCACATGGATAATATTTTTACAATAATTTAAGAGGATGCTGTACATCCGTTTTTAAGGGGTTCTGTATAGGCAATTTTTATAACGTTTTATAAAAAATGAAAATCTAACAATTTAAAAATATTTAATTATATTTTAAAAGCAATTTAAAAATACTCATGTCTCAGTATCATTTTTATTGTTGTGCTATCATAATATATTTTGTTAAAAAATCACGTTCAAGCTCTATATAACTACAATTATTTCTGTAAATGTAATCGCAGAGTCAAAATGTATACAAAATATGAAAGATGAGAATATTTACTGTGTTCCAGCGGGAATTTTTTTTCGATATGTTTAGTCAAAAACCTTATCCGTGATTGAAAATTGTGAAATTTTAAAATGAAAAAAAAACATAATAAAAAAATGTTAACTAAAAAAACCTCTACGCTACGGCATAGTAAATATTCTCAGCTTTCATATTTTGTATACATTTTGATTTTGCGATTACTAAGAGAGAAGTTGTAGTTATAGAGCGTGAATGTATTTTAATACCGCTAAAATGGGTACCTATGTAGGGTATCATCCTCTTAATAATACAAATATTGAATTTTGACTGTAGGTTTCGAATATATTTTAAAAATGGACACCTTATTATTTTTTAAAATAAAATTCCGACTTCGTACTCGAAAATAGTGTCAATAAGCGTGCGATCGAAAACATTAATTCAGAACGTTTGTACGCTTAGACATTTTGAAATAATCATATAAATATTATGTAAAATGGTTGATTATAATAAATCTGGAAGTCTGGAAGCGATTTTAACGAGTTTATATCTCTCATATTGTCATCTCTTTCCCACTATTTCCCATTCTCAGACGTCTGTCTGACTGACTCGTATGTATATGGGCGGTATGTGTATTTTTTCCAAAATATATACAGAGTGTATCATTGTAATGTTTTTCTTGCAGATGCGTATGACTCGGGTCGGAAAATGAGTATCATTATTCTGATTTTTAGGTATAAATTTAATTTGACAATTTATGTACTTCACTGTAGGTACTATACTGTATTTCCAAAAAATTTACTCAGCTAATCTCAAAACTGCAAATGAAAATTCATACATTACCTGTGATTTTAATTCTTTGTGTTTTAAAAATAATTTTGTGCTTGTATCATCCCTTTGTATACCTAGTCACCTAGATACATATATATGAAGCAATAATACCAAGAGAAGTTTTAGCCAATAGTGTTACCTTTTATTGGCATATATTTAATAGCAGTATAATTACTTAATAACAATTATTGTTCATAAAAAAATCGAGTATTGTACAACTTTGTGATACTCTATAATTATACGCTGTAGAGATGATGATCGATGGGTAGAGAATCAAAATCAAAAGTACAATGTATGGGTTTCCATTTTAAAGTTTTTAAGTTACACCTATATATATATATGTTACAACCGAGCGAAGTTTTCGAATTGACAATTTTTGAAATTTGTACAGTTAAGTATGCGTAGATATATAAGTACAGTGAAAACAAAACCTATCCGCGCAAACCAGAATAAAAAAACTCATTTTCCGATATTTTGAGATATTCATATACGAAATATTGGTGATACACTCTGTATATACAGATGTGCACATTGATCTATTGCAATTAACCGGAATTGCAGTAGCAATTATAATGTGCATATTATTATAATGTAAAACGTGCTGTCGTGTATATAATATACTATAACATATAATCGAGCGTATTATTATTATTATTATATATTTTACTTGGCTTTTTTTTTTTTTTTTTTTAATCTTTCGTTTTATTATTGCAATTTTTTTCGCGTTCTGCTACACCACCGTGAACCATGTAATATACCAGTAACCGAATAGCCATAAAAAATGTTTAATGGTCGAGAATCGTGTTTCAGAGATCTACATTCTACTGCAGCAGTCTAATGGCATTTAAACATCGCGACGACTGCAGCTTCCATAATATTATGTGAGATACGACAAACGTCGTGAAATAAAAAAAAAACAGTGTTTGTTACTTATTTGTTTACATTTATTTTCACACTATATGTAAGAGTATACGTACTAGTATTAGCAATGTAAAATAACGCATTGTAATACACGTTATATAGCAAGCCTCGTTTTTTCTTAAATTTCGAATACTGCTGCACATAGAAAAAATTGCATTTTACATTTTTAATACTCTTTGGACTTATGTAACAAACACTGGCCTTTTTAACAATAAAAAAAAAGTGGTCATTAGTTAAATAAAATGTATAAGTACCTACTTATATTTACAAATAACATTTAATATTTTTGATAATATGCATAACACACATATATATATATTTTTTCGTTGTTTGTAAATGTGTCACTCATTATTGAAGGGTGTATTTAAAAATTAAATATACGTATATATTATATTTTTTTGAGTGCCTTATTAATAAAACTATACTTAATTGAATTTAAATCAATCTCGTTATAATCTCAATAATTACAGAATTGAAAAATTCAATTCTGGCTCATATACTATTGCGTCCCGCAGATAACTACCATCATGCCGGATCACGCTTAATCGATACGTTTTGGAACGAAATTAGTATATAGCTTTTTAATTCAATTAAATTTTGAGTTTTTTATAATTTGGTAGCAGGTGTATACATTTTTGGATACAAAACGTTTCCGTCAAAGTGTACTTCTCCCATTTCTTGCACCAAATGAAACATTGGTGATTCCCATTTCACCAAAACATTTTTTATGGCAAAATAATGATTATATAATTTTAAAGTGTAATTTCAAAGATACCTACATATATTTGTAAATGTGGCACGTAGATAAAAATATTAATAGAGCATCATTGTTGTACAAATAATATAGGTACTTTAAATGATTATATATTATAATATTATTATATTACCTATATATTTATTTATGTGTACGATATAAAAATCGTTTTTGTGACAGGAAATCACTCGATATGTCATATTTGACAGAAACGTGTACATTTTTCACCCAAATTTTGAACTCGATTACATTATTTTGGAAAATTTCAACATATAGTTTTAGGTTTCTAAACATAAGTTTAGACACCTTATATCCCCCTCCCCCCTCGTTGTGTCCGTCCGTCTGTCCGTAGTCATTGGATTGTGCTGATTCGGTTACCGGGGAGCTAGATATTATTAATTTTGTTTTATACTTTAGATTATTGTTTAAAATAGTTTAGCACGTTCGTAGTGGCGAAGGCGAGGGCGTTCCTAATTTGCGTTTTTTTTTTTTTTTTCTAATAATTTATTTCATTAATTTATAGGTTGTTATTTTACTAAAATCTTCACTATGGTACCGTACAATTATTGTTATATATCGGTATCTATTTTTCGAATTCGTATAATGTACATAATATAGGAAAATACCTACTGCAGGGCCTGCAAACTTCAAAATTTACACACACACACACACACACACACACACACACACGAAACCGGAATGTTGCGAGGACATGGTCGTGGTATTTACTATTTTGAATGTTATTATATTATATTTATGAATATTTTAATACGATTAGGATACATTTTCTACCGTTCATTGTACCGATGCTCCGTATACACAAACGGAGTATATAACAACGTGCGTGTAATGTGCGTGTATACAATATACTAGAAATTTATATAAAAGTTTATCGATAATTTCAACCCATAAAGGTTTATGCCAAATTTGTCGCGTAGTACGTGTGTGTCAACCACACAGGGAGCCCATATTTTGACCGCGGTGAATGTATTTTCTAAACGTGTTTGAGACGTACGTCCTCTACATAATATAATAACGTTCGGATCACGGCCACTGTTACAAATATAATATGAACCTATACGACAAATTTATAAGGAAAATACATTTTATTGGCTCGTATACCTAATAACATTATAATATAGCGCCCTAAATTTTTCGATACATTTGATGCTCGAAAATGTATTACACCGCCGGACACTGCAGTTCATTTGCCCACTTGTTTCGACAATTGTATATTACTACCTATATATATTTTGGCACTTATCTTTTCTGAAAATCGATATTCGTTTTAAATTACGTTTATCCCGGCAATTTTAATGTGGATATAGAATTTCAAATCCCAAAAGCCTATATATAACATAAATACGTATATACAGGTAACCTCGGTTTAGCGTGCCGATCACCATCGTTATTCATGTTATGTATACGATAGAATAAGACTCGCGAGTATTTTATAGACATATATATATATATATTTATTTATCGCTGTGGGAAAAGTGTAAATTACTATGTCGAAACATCAAATTTACATGGAAAAAATAACGTGTTGGCGGTAATTTGCCGCCGTTTTTACTTCTAATTTACAGCTAATAGATCATTATTTCATATTTGTAATCTTATGGGCTATGGCCTCCGAGAAAAGTTTACATTCACAAATATCCGTACACCTATACTCGTACTGTGTAAATGTGCGCCAGTCAAATGAAAAACGGGCAGGTAAACGATTATATTTTTACTATACATTATAAATACGTCTATAGACTGTGGGTAATATATTACACTATACAGTATACGTATATGTCTATCAGAACGACTGAAACATTTGCAACGGATAAAATCAATTTTCATCAAAATTCTTAAATAATTATAATAATATTGAGATCAAATTACCACTACTACTTTGGTGTGCTCAAAATCATAATCCTCGATTTTTTCCTGCAATAGTTTTTAAACGTACAGAAAAACTACAGAAAACTAGTGAAACAAATTAAAACCAGAAACTCGGAAATGTCACAAAAATATTTATTGTAGTACTAAAAACGTTCTGACCCCTTTTGAGTAATTGACAAAAAAAATTGAAATTAGAATTTTTTTTTTTCTATGTAATTTCAATCTATATACAATATATACATAGATACGACTTTTTGTGTGGACATTTTTATATAAAGAGTTCCCAGTAGATTTCTTAGAAAAATAAACCTATCGAAAATAACGAAAAACTATTATAAATTGGAAAATAATATTATTCCAAACTTCACTCAGAATCGTTTTTCCAAATGCAATGATTTATCTTCGTTTTCAAAACTAAAATGCACTATCTTATTCGAATGCAATGATTTATCTTTGCTTTCAAATTGAAAATAATTAATACACTAACAATATCTAATCCGAAGGTTGAAGGGAGGATGTATAAACTACCATAATTTATACCAAGACCGATTTCTTTTTTTTAAATCGTGAAAATAAAAATTTTGAATTATGAAAAAATATATTTTTAAAATTTTTGTCTTTAAAGGTGGTGGAAGAACTTTGCTTGCCGGGTATAGAATACTAGTTGTGGGTATATTATATCTGAAAGCAAATGATAAATCATTGCATTCTATGAAAATATTTTGAGTTGACCTCAATTTAATATTTTACACATACTTACATATATAACTGTCAAAACAATAATTTTTTAATAAAATTATATAATACTATTTTTTTCAATTTTATGACGTTACCATATCTATTATTTCAGTAATATATAGTAGCTATGTCAATTTTATTTATTATTTTAAAAATATTTATACATTTTTACATATTTTCCGTTATAAAAAGTAGTTTTTCTTCATGTTCAAAAGAACGGTGGGGAAAATAAAAAAAAATTACCTCTATAAATGGTATATTATATAGAACGAATGTGTTATCAAAATATCTCTATACGCCAAAACTCCATCTCGACTATATTAACCGAAAAGTTGTTTCCAGAAACAACTTTCAGATTAAAGCCTATAGATAAGATTCCTCGCTCCGTTGAAAATCTTAAATTTCATAAAAATATAATGTTATTCATTCAAAGATTCCGTTTGAAAATCGACGACTGCAGCCATTCGGAGACATTATTTGATTATACGTAATATTTTCCGAGTTATAATGTAATAGTTTATATTTAAATTTATTTATATCTTGTGACACGTACTTCTTTTGACATCGGCCGATTTGGGACTCTCCTCCAGTACAATTGCCGGCACGGCGGTAACCGTTTGATAGAGACGACCGTCCATGTCCGGTGTCACCAACGGTTGGCCATCGTTTTTATCTTCAGCGTTTGTTTGTCCAAACATTCGCATGATCCTGAAAAAACAAACGAACGAATACATACATAAAATACACGTATAAATAAAGCACATAATATAGTCATGATGATGGACTATATTATATTGTATATGATGACATATATTCCGAATTCAGTATTTCAGTCTCTGCGATGTATGTGAATTTTATTCCCGTTTCCCTCCTAAAAAAGGTCAATTTCGGGCAGTAAAAAACGTGTATATATTTAAATCTGTCGCCGTGAAGAACAGTGAAATAAAAACACCGAAAATATAGGCGCGGCGATGCACACCCGCGGTCATATTTGACCATTTCAGTAAATATATTATTAGAAAATCGCACGTACCTACGTCATATTATTATTAGGTATGAATTATCGATGATGTATTGTATTATATCATTATACACTTATTATACGTCTTGTGTTAACGACGGCGGCCGTGTCCGAGATATTCTCGTACAAAAATAATATATCCGTACATAATATTATGTGTCCGACGAGAGGAAAATGCAGCCGATCGCTTCGACGGGCTTTCGTAATCGCCTTGACCGGAATGTTTCCGCGCCGTCGTTTCCATAATATATTGTACGGCTGCCGCGCGTACGACCAGACAAATCGAATAATTTTCGCGCAAACATCAAGCCGACTGATCTTATTGCTTCCGAACGTCGTCGGACGTGTGTCGGTGTGTGTGCGGATTATTAAAACGAAAAATATTATACTACGAGTCATAAACGCAAATAGATTATATTATCTCGAATTTCGATTTCGTATTCGAATCAATTTATATTTCGAAACTTACCGATAAATTTATTGGGTATACCTATATGCAGTGGCGTCATTTCAGGTTTTTTACTAGGCGGGGGGCAAAATTTTGACCGGCCCCTTTACTACAATAAATATTTAAAAACGTTAATAAGCAAAAAAAAAAAAGTCTTCACATTCTTCGCGATGTAGGTAGTATACCCTTACCGGTCCCCCTTAAAATTTTCCGATAGACTTTAAGAATCAATCGGGCCCGCAAAAATTAGTCGGCCCCACATAAATCTTAGGGTGGGGCAAATGCCCCATCCTGCCCCCCCCCCAAATGACGCCACTGCCTATATGTATATATTATTATACAAACTGTGCTCTCTCGGAGTATTCATATAATCAATTTTTTATAATTACACGAGCTATGGAATTTCTTCCAGGTTAAATCAACGGACTCTCGTTTTTTGAAGCCCGTAAGTCTCTTTTCCGATTCGATCACAAGTGGAAAGTATGATGGTCTCTGCACATAATTGGTATTTTGTATACGGTTCACGGCGACTCGACCGTGCGGATCTATATTTTTCGAGCAGTCAGTACTGTACACGTATATATTATAATACGAGGTAGATAGGTTAAACTCTATATAACCGACTGCTACAGTACGGTGCCTGCCGAGACAAGTGCATATTTGTACGCGTTGGATTTTCAAGTGTATGATATGGACAGACCGGAGGCAGGTGATCAACATCTGGCTCGTGACTGGTCTAATGGAAACAAAATCGCTGTAGTACCGTTCTTATAATGCGATATATATTATCCCATACAACCCTCACGCTGATAATCGCATATACCTATACGTGTGTTTGGAATGTTTGGCGCTGGTTGGACTATAATATGGAATTCTCCCTCCCCCTAGGCCAAATTTTATCACATTGGTTTTTGATGAATAATAAAGTTAAGTTACTCGATAGAAAAAAAAAAAAAAAAAAAAATGCAATTCATCGAACTAAATTTCTATTTTATTGTCGTTATTTGAGATTTTAATAACAATTACAATTATATTTCACGAGATCCAAAATCAAGTGTCATGGAACCACGGAATATTATTGTTAAAAACCCAGGTTGATGGTCACCCATTTTTGTATTATAGTGTAATAACCGATGCAGTTTTATTCCAATATGCATAGGTATTTACCTACCTATAGTCTATTGTCTATATACAAATATATTATATATTCCAGTTCGTATAATTGTTACGACTAATTATGGCCAAACACGTTACATAATACTAATATACTCGTTGATAAGTCAAAACTCAAATATCACTTTTGTATTTTTGTAATTACCCACGCCTGTTAATTATCAAACACATAGCTTTCAGTTATCAAATATAATAATAAGTCAGTGTTGGTGTGGCTTATCAATATAATTCGATTGGTTTTCCTAATAAAAAAAAAAAAAAACTACCTAAATAGTTTCATAGGGAAAATAATTCATAAACACGCCTTTGATAAATTATACAAGAAAATGTGTTCAATCATAACAATGAGATTTTTTTTTTAAATTGCAGCGATCTTCTGTAGTTTTTTTTCTTTTACTGAACAACTTATTGAACGGAGCAAGGAATCTATTCATTTTACTATAATGTTTATTTTTCTGGTAACAACTTTTTGGGTAGAAGACGTTTTTAAGTAAAGGCCTTTTTCGATAATAACAACCCAACATTGCATATTATTGTGACGTAAATTATGCAGGTGCGTGTATAGCCGTATATATATATATGCTCAAAGACCTGCAAAAAAATTTGTGGGTGGAATTCGAGGGAGATCGCGTTCGCTTTACACAAGACGACAAGAATACGTTTTGATTACCTAATAGGTATTTTCACATTTTGTATGATTTGTATATGAGGGGACGAACGATTGGGATCTAATTTTATTGAAAAAAAAAAAAAAAAAAAAAAACTGTCCGATATAAGGCGTTTTGTATAATATTATTTACATGTGCATACATTAGTATCCACTTTGAACTATCGCGGGTACTATGCAAAAAAATTATTTGAAAATTAAATCCGGTTTGATTTTTTTTATCGTTTTATACGCGTGATAACGGTTTTTTTTTTTTTTTTTTTTATTAGAATAGGTCATTGCGGAAAACCGAAATTTCTTTTCGAAACTAATTACCACGGATGGTAAATATTTCGAAAACGTTAATTACGCCAACTAACTGCAGTTGTACACCAATCGCATCGATTTTTCTATTATATATATATATATAATATATGTACATTAATTGGAACGCGCGGCTGGATCGAGTTTTAAATGGTGATTTGAGCGCAGATATACTCAGCTAGTTGTATGTATATACAGCTATATATGAATATAAATTATAATAATATGTTCTTTAAAAAAAATGTTGTCAATAAATACAGTTCTAGTAAATTTTGAAGTCTCGAACAAATTTCAACGTTTGTGTTGAAAACAGAAATATTGTTGTACATCAATCTGATACGTCATAGCGGTACAGACAGAACGGGTCAAATACATTTTATGACTTTCCGGGAGAGCCAACAAATTAATGTTGAAAAAGACTAAATTATATTTTAAAATTCAATCACAACAAAATTGGTCTCGAAGTCATTATATTAAACCGTACTGTGCTATTGTCGTGTATTATAGGTATATAGTATCGTTTGATGGAATTGGATGGACGATTGTCCTTATACTTCCTTCGACGGAAGGATGGAAATAATTTATAATGTCAAAGTCCCATACCAATATAATACGAACACAAATTAAACGCGTATAA
Source organism: Pemphigus obesinymphae (assembly GCA_025469235.1). Classification (NCBI taxonomy): domain Eukaryota; kingdom Metazoa; phylum Arthropoda; class Insecta; order Hemiptera; family Aphididae; genus Pemphigus; species Pemphigus obesinymphae. The sequence continues at coordinate 26,956 of JAIPRL010001027.1, forward strand.
TATAGCCGTTCGACGCGCGTCGAATTTAGGTATCTCTACTATTATAGGTTAGGTAGTTAGTTATTTTGAGGAATTCGTTGCTGCGCACAAAATGGCGTTGTCCCTGGAAGGCGGACGCGCGGTATCGTGCCCGAGAACCTGTTATCTATTGTATCGACTATGATAAGATATAACACATCGATACATGATATTATAACGTACGATCGTTGTTTCCGAGATTTATTCGAGTACACTTTTCACGATCCAATTATACACGATACACAGACCGATTAAAACGTGACAACGATGTTTGCTCGCACCGTACAGCGTTTTAATAAGTATATGGATTGTTGTAAATCAAATTACCACATACGCATGCGGTATAGTGTAGCCGTACAGGCATATTATAAATATTTATTTATTAATATATTATTATAATATGTAAAAGCCAAACACTTTTCAAGTACATCTTATTCGTTATATACATATAGTATAGGCACTATGAGATATCTCTGTGACTTACGATGAAGTTTTCACGAACGCGGATCGTACACTATCTATATACACGTAGGTACGTACGCATAATAATCTGTATGTATACACAGTCCCCAGGCTGTAATATGTAATTCTCAAAAGATAAAGTACGTCAAACGACTTTTTATTATTATTATTATTCGATCGTCGTAGATTACCAGCCGTCCGTTATCGCAGTTCACTGTTTTTAGCTTTTACAAAGTTTTGCGATTTCCGCCCCAAAGCCATACATAATATAAGTTGGTGATATTTTAATGTAAAAATGTGTGAGCCAATACCGGACAGATTTTTGATACGGAAAATTTATAAATTCATAATATGTAAACATCCCGTAGTGTTCTGGATATAAATGTCCATGTTTAAATTAAATGTTTATCATTTTTACTTCTACAGTTATATATTATTTATATTAATATTATGTTAGACGACATTTTCATATATTAACCTGCACTACTACTTGCTGAACCGGATGCACATATTATAATATGTTATTAGTTATTACTAGTTTATGCTTAAAACGCCGCACATCCGTTTTTTAAGAAGTTTCACATAGGCAATTTCAATAATGTTTTTGAGAAAATTGAAAATTAAACAATCGAGAGATGTTATAACAATAATAGGTACCTGTTTAAAGTGATTTATATATAAGTATAGTCCCGTATGTCTTAATATTAATTTTTACGTAACATTGAAATTTGTTTAAAATATTATAATACCTATATTACGTCGTTTACGTATACTCGGATACTCCATATTATGGATTCTGACTTGTTTTTTTTTGTAGATTGTTGATATTGGTACCAAATTAAATAGGTAGGCTGAGAACTTCATTTTTTATCAGTTAAATGTTTTTTATATTATTCTCTAGTTAATGATCTGTAATGATTGATCCTTAAAAATTGTAAAGAAAATTAGCCTCTCTTAGAAACTAAAATGGATCGAATAATAACTGGCAGTTTGAATTTTTCGGAAATATGTAAAAATATGTAATGAATTCTTAGTTGTCAATCTATTTTTAATTTTAATTTTTACTCCTTTTCGATTTTAAATCGCTGTCATGGTTACATGCACGTTCGCGACGCTTGAATGCACTTTTCAGGAGTCGTCTTAGTGTATATATTTAATCCAAGCAGGAAATACGTTTATATTGTACAGTGTACAGTGTACACACACTATAATGTAGTGTTTCTCATGTTTGGTAGGCCGTAAAACCACAGAATAAAAGATTATTAAATTATTGTAAATTATCGTAAGTATATTTCCACATAAAACCAATATTTTAATGCAGTTTTATCTACAATAATCTATATGAGACAGTTCTAATTTGATAACATACATTTCAAAATAAAATTGCAAAAAAAATGTATGGACTAATTGTTGAAAATGTTCAAGTAACCGTTTTGCTGATCCATTTATCTATTAAATAAAAAAAGAAAATTATTAAAATTTGATCTTGCTTAGAGTATAGTTTAAGTTTTTGATTTTCAGAAAACAAAAACAGATCACGTTTATCCAATGGTGGTTTCAGAAGTCCAAAACGGGGGGGGGGGAGGGGAAATAGTAATAAGAAAAAAAAGATCATTAACCTAAAAAACGACGTTTTACTCCAATTAATATTGCCCCCCCCCCTGTGCCACCTTTGCGTTTGTCTAAATCTAAATTTTAATGCGAACTTTGTCATTAACTCATTATATTATCTATTATCCACAAACACCCAACTTAATTTATTTGTAGAGCTTGAAGTATAATTTAAAATTATTGACATTATTGAAAACCATAGTACATTTATATTATCGTTAAACACAATTGAAAATAATTCAATCTTTCCACATTAAAATTGAATCTTTCTAATAATTTTGTCGAAAACTTGAATATAAAAATAAATCCAACTAAAATGGTTCTTTCAGAATTTTCGACAAAATTAAATTTCATAAACTTTTTATTTTTAAATTTATTTCATCCATTTGAATTTTTCATAGATTACTGTCGAAAAACCCGCCTTTCGAAAATCCACTGTCGAGATTACTCGGGACGCTCTCTATACGGCACATTCCGTACAATATAATATAGTACGCGGCAATGACATTTATTATAAATATATATATATACACACGAATATTTCTACAATATTATTCGACGGCGTTCTGATATGCATTTTGGCGAGAACGTATTGCAGCAGTCCTATATAATAATAGAATATAACACAGAGACGTCGTGCCAAAACGTATTTTATTCGTTTTAGTTCATTTTTTTCCCCCCGCTCGTATTTTTTAGTTTCCAAAACGAGTTCGATTCCTATTTGATATAATAATATAATATTATATAGTCGCATATTATATTGACTTTCCTGAACTTCTTTCCCTTATCCGTTTCAAAATGAATACAATTAATACGAGAAACCGCAAGAATACTTTTATCCGATCTCCTCGAACAAAAATTATATTTTAAATTCTCCGGCCAATCTACTAATGCACGCGGGTAACTCGTATGTATAGCTTTTATACACTCTGGTCAACACAATTCATCAGTTCTTACAGCTTCTTTATTATTATTGTTGCTGTTGTTGTTATTATTATTATTTTATTATTCCTTATTTTTCTTAATCATATGTCATAATTATATCTATAGTGTATATTTAATTCATGTTTATATATATTTACGGTGTATCTTATTCAATTGTATTGTACCACAACTTTTATATTTTGCGATAGGACTTAAAGTCCGTTTATACCAATAAATAAACAAACATGAATTGTTTTTCGCACATCATCGACTGACAAAAGTGGCGATGGATTCGCGAGTTTTTTAACAGGTCGTGTTTATTATTTCTCATTTTACGTCATCTCCGTCTTACCTATAATCAGTGTTGGGCAGTAATACGTAACGGACGTTACTCGTTACTGTAACGTAGTTCCTTTTTCGAATAACGTTATGGTAACTTTGTTATTTAATTTCTGTAGCAACGTAAGAGTAACTACGTTAGTTATCTGTCAGTAATTTTGTAAAATAACGCGTTACATATTTATAAATAAAAAATACAATTCAATTGACGACTATCAGTAAAAAAAAAAAAGATACTTTTGACATTTTATTTTATTATTTTTAATAATTTTAATTAATTGTATTTTTACATTTTTATTAAAATGTTGAAAGTAACGTCATTGTAACTAGTTACTGTTGTATTTGAAAAAACGCTATTACTTTTATATTTAGGTAACGAAAAAGTAATCTAGTTACCTTTTAATTTTGTAACTAGTAACGTTACTTAGTTACTTTTTAAAAGTAACTTACCCAACACTGCCTATAATCTATATAATATATATATATATATATATATGTATTATTGTTTATTAACGATGTGCTATTTGAATACCATTAGGCGGCTGCAGTGGTATAGTCTCTCTCGGAATGTGTTTATGAATGATCTGCCCCGTGCGCGCGCATGTTTGCGTAGAAGTTTACGTCGACGTAACGCGTTTCTCGTTATGTAAACCGCTCCGGCCGGCCGAACGCCCTATCTGCTGCCATTGCTCAGCCACCGACAAACGCCGCCGCCGCCCGCCGCCACTGTCGCCGGCTAGCCGGCCAACACGCCTTTTTCGGTTCCAAGACGATCGTTAAGAAGTGAATAAAAAAAAAAAAAAAACCACTACAACCAAATATGAAATAATATAAACGGCGTATTACCTCGTAAGATCTGTCGAGAATATTCCAAAAAACGATAATAATTATTCGATAATAATTAAATATATTATTTATTTATTCGAATTTAACGGGTATGACAAACCAATTACATGAGTGATAATACATTTACAGTGTAAGTAGTATATGGTACAGGTACATTTTATATAAAGTAGAGAACAAAAGAAATTATAAAATAACTTAAATTAATAATTTACAACGATAAAAGATAATAGTATAATGAGCTTAAAACAAAATATTGATAACTTATAACTAGTAGTCACATATAACTTAGTTGGTACGTAAAGTACGATTTAAATGTTGTTTAAAGGAGGATAATGACTGATTTGTGAAAAAGTCAATTTTATATTTATTTGATAAATACATAAGTCGAGAAATTGGACAATTTAATTTATGTATAGGTTAGGTGTATAGAATTTCTTCTCAAGAAGGGTTTATCGAAGGAGCACGAAGAGAGATGAATTATTGTTATTTTTAAATATTTTTTGCATAATGTTAATAAAAAAATGTTAAAATATGCAAGTACTATAAATGAGAAATGTACTAATTATTATGCACAAATATGGGAAATCTAATTTCGTCTATATACGAATTAATTATTTAAATTCGAAGTTTACGTATATTTATTAAATCGTATTATATAATTATATACAAGAATCTACAATCGCGCATACAATTTTGTTTTTTTTATTTTATTTTCTTACTCTTACCCGCTATCAACTATACCGGTTATATATATAACGTATAATGAAATATATTTACTTCCCCAGATTAAAATTCATTTTATTAATATTTGTGATTTAAAAACAAAATCTGAGTTTTATAATTATACATAATAAAATATAATTTAATATTCTATTGAATTAAAAGACGAATATTGATTACTTATAACAATTAATGGAAATTAAAATAACGGAGTTTTCAGGGAAATTTTGATTTTTTTCTCAGTTTCAAAAAATAAAGAAATATTGGAGATAACTATCTAACAAAAATAAAAATTTCCATTAAACACCATAGTTTTTGAAAAATTAAAAAAATATATCATTTTTCTAAGAGGGGGGAAGAAATTAATATATTTTTTTTATTTTTATTTCTGTTTTTCGGAAAGTTAAAATAAAGTTGGATATAATGTGTAGGTACTTGGACAAAACATTAAAAATTAGCGATAAAAAAAGTTGTCTAGATAGATATGGTGAAAGTTCAGTCTTCGGGCTGGATAGTGTATTATTATTATTTTAAATTTTGAAACAAAGATAAATCATTGTATTCAAAGCGAATTGATTCCGAGTGAAGTTCAGTACATAATAATATAATTAATAAAAATAGTTGATTTGATTTGTCATTTCCTTATTTTCTCTAAATTTGTTAATTCTGTTATGAATGGCAATTTTATTAGTTATACTTGGAGAAACTACTGGAAAAATTGAAAAATTATCTTTTCAAAGTACTATTAACTAGAACCAATTTTTATAAGAAAAAAAAAACTCTATACCTACTCCAATATTCTTACTCGATTCATTTTAATCCATAAAAGTGTATACAGACATAAAAAAAAAAAAAAACTACATCATATTAAAACTATTCCTCACTGCGCTTGGAATCTAATTTTTTTTTTTGGGGGGGGGGGATATCAAATAATTTTTATTTTGTGTTATATAATGTTATATACTTATATATTGCTTTACGACATTTCTGGAACACGCTGTATTGTATGTGGTTAATGAGACGATAGATAAATCAACGATTTAATTTGATTTTATATTATCCGGAAGTAGTTCCAAAGTAATAAATGAAGTAATGTTATTATACTATAATATACCACGTGCGAATCTATTAAGCCTGTCGGGTCGTCAGTCGTCGTCTATATTTTATAGTAGTTTTGAAATCGTTTCTACTGCTGCAGAGACGTTAATATCATAGTTAATATGGTGAAATTAAAACGGGTATATATATATATAATATAATGATATTAAACACCCGCACCGGAATAAATATGAGCTTGTTCGATTGAATTAGAAAGTCATATACATGTTCAACAAAGTAGCGTTTTCAATTGACAACTCGTGAGAAAATTTAGGTATTACGCCCGACGGTATCGCCAAAAAGGTTTTTATTTTTCAGTGGCGCGAACAGTGTTTTTCGAGCAATACCGAGTACACTTGAAAATTCGGTTGCAGGGTACCTACATAATTTTAATACTATATACATTATACATTATGAATGTGCATAATATTTTAAAGGGCGGGTTTATAAATGATTACTCAAATAACATATAGCTGTAATTTTTTTTGGATACATGTATAATTTACATACAATGTTTTACGTGTCTGACCATCTTTTACATGCTATTAGAAATTAAATCCAAAATCCTTGAAGGAAAAATAACGATTTTATTTGAGTTCAATTGCATTTTGAAAATACAAAATTGGTACCAAAAAAGTATATTAGAATCCAAAATTTAACTCTGTATTAAATTTAATATTTAAAAAATCCTAATTTACATTATTGTCAATGCACTGCAAATGTGCAAGAGTAAGAATAAAACAAATACATTAAAATTCCTTCTTGTAGACCATATATATATATATATGTATAGTAATTAGTACGTAATAATAATAATAATAATAATTATAAATTCTTATTTATTGGAATTTGTATGGAAGTATATGTATATCAAAAAGGGTGAAATACTTTTGGTTAAATATACCCAAAATGCAACATGTTTTGGTACATTCAAAATGTATGGGTACATATATATATATATATATATTATACATTTTAAAATTAAACTAGCTGAGTGCAAATTCTGGTATTCTGGTAAGTATAAATCCTTTTAAGTGAGACTACTTGTAAGTTCAACACTTTTTGAGTGCAAAACCTTGAATTTGTAACCCCATTTGAGTGTGACACCTTGTCAGTGTGACTTTGACTTTTTTTTGTGTAAAACACCAAATAAGTGGAATTGTTTTTGAGTGTAATTCATACACCTCGTATTATATATTTTATCGGTATCCAGAATAGTCAGTGACCGAAGTTTTTTGAAAAATAATATTGGTAATTAATTAATTTTAAAAACATTTCGCCTGTGGCAAAATCTGGCATTCGCTTTCTAGAAGATAGTCCTTCACACATAACGTGTTTCTGTCGAATAGGTTGACAAAGTAGATTATAATTATAATTATATAATTTAAAAATATATCGAACTTACTATTCACAGATTTACAGTACGAACTACGAAATATATCATCTTGAATACCCCTCGTATAAAGAGTGACTGTTAAATTTTGAGTTATAGTGTATATATTTTATAAACTATAATTTGTTAAAAATTTGAAGCGATACCATCATTTGGCTATTCAGTTCAGTTCAATTATTTTCCCTAAACAGTGTGTTACAAAAAAAAAAACCATTTTCGGCAGATGATTATGAGCCAATCTCCTCGAAGTGTCTCCTGTAGGATAGACCCATGGGTAACCCGTTAACAGGCTTTTAAAAAATTAAAATGGGAAAAATATGTTAGAAAATATGATGTAATTAAACATGATATTTTCCTAGGAACATGATGTACCCAAACGTGTAGAGGAAAAAAAATGTTGAACCCAAACGTATGTACCCAAACGTAGTCTAAATTTTCAGGTAAAAATTTCGTTATGTACCCAAACGTGTTACGGCCTGTCAAAATTCGAATTTTCTTTCTTCAAAAATCTTTTGGATGGTTTTAGAAATGGAAATTCGATATCTAAATCCTATTAAAATTGATTTTTCTTGCAATCCGATATTCCGATGGCTTGATATTATTCTATTGTAAACTCGCTGTACATATATTATAATATTACATAATGATTAGTGATAACTGGCAGTAATACGATAGTAACCAATTTGATCTCTGATGAACTCGTGTCATTTTGGTTTCTTATTCGTCATAATATTTTAATATCGTTGGAGTCACGTACGTTGTAAATAATGGAAGGTTGTTGTATAACGTACCACGCGATGATTTCTCTTGACCGAAAACGACGTAAACGACGATTGATTGTTTTTAGTTTTCGTAAGATCTTTTTATTAAAGGTTCAGACGACAGGGAGTGTATATATAGGGCTTCATTCACCAGCACTATTGTATTACTGGAGTTTACCGGAAGGGACACCGTATATCTATATGGATACTTGACCCATATTTTAACATATTTCTAACAGTCGTGTTCACGAGTGATTTAAATATAATTCAACGCGTTGTAAAACACAGATGTTTTGTTATGACTTATACACGTTAGATATTTTTATTTCCATATTTTGACATCCACAACGGTTTTTAATAAAAATAAAAAATTATAAGCTAGCCGCAGTGCAGCTGACGAAATCGTCAGACCTAACAGCATTACAAATTATACCTACTATATTATACGAGACGGAATATATTCTTTTTGTGTAATTACAGTTTTATTCGTACAATTCGAATTGTATTTGAAAAAAATAATTATACCTATTAAATTATGAGTCATAAGGTGAACGTATAAGTAGGTATCTATATTAGATTATAGATTATTCGTTCAAGAACAATAATATATTAATTATTCATACAAATATAATAATAATTAATATACACGTATAAAAAATACCTATACAGTATTATACATTCGCTGATAAACTGATTAATTATTTACTCGTTAAATGACATATTCAAATGGGTAGTTTTTAATAATGTCTATAAAGTGATGCTATACGTATTGACATATTTTAAAATAATCATTTAAGACGCTTAAAATATTTTACAGTTTACGCATATAATTCGATAACCTATTGAATTAGAAAAAAATATGAATGCCTATGCATTAAACATTATATTTAGTCAAATATGATAAAAACACAAAAAATTAAATCTCGACACAATGATAAACAATAATAATTATGATGATTATATGAATTATCTGAATAATATGAATATATATATATATAGTATTATAACATATAATAATTATAATATAAATAGGTTTTGATAATTTAAGATACACCCAAACATAAGTAACATACCTATTATGAATTGATTTTTCTATTAAAATATCAGAAAAAATGAAGGCAATAAGTCATATTAATTGCAGAAAGGAAAAAATATATATTACACGCCGAAGGCTTGCTATGTTGTCCCGCTGTATAATTTGGTATTATAAGTAGGTATATTGCTATATTACTGATCTCTGAAATGTGAACAGGTCTAAAAATACATTTGCGGTACGAAAAATACTCAATTTACCAGACTCGTTATTTTGAAACTGATATTTTAATTTTATATAAGTACATGTCTCAGTTTACTCGATAATGCATTTAGTCATTTGTATACGTGTTATCCGAAGTATACATTTCAACAAAATGTCATCGGGTTCTTGAGAGAATTTTCTAAAAATGTGTCTAAATATCTTATCTAAATCGTCTATATTTAATTTTACTAATATATATATATATATATAGTATATATATATATATTTAGACAGATTCGTTCTGAAACGAAAAGCATTTTGCACAATTATAATTTCCACCTGGACCCTCGTATATTATAAATGTACAACCATGTATAAATTATAATTATTCTGAAAATAGGAAATACAAAATAATATATACTATTTAATCATATAGAGTAATAGAATTGAAAAAAATCTAAAATAAAACACCTACTCTGTTATTACTTATTATAATGCATATATATTATCTTGTCGTAACTATCTACCTATTATTATCGGTCATTGACCATACCTATTAGATCGTTAACTATGTGTGTAAAACCTATATGGTATTAATAGAAATAAAAATCTTATTACTCGCCATGCTTGAATTATCACGTAATTATTGTCAAACATAAAAATTTATAATTTTAGTATTTAATGAAAAAAAAAAAAAAAAATATGTTTATTACTTTCAAAATAAAAATGTTTCAAAATCCATTACCCACACAATATATATAATAATGCAATTTGTAATTAAACACAATTTTGTATGTCACATATAGTTATAATAAAAATATTTAATGAGAAATTGACATTAAAATTAACTGTTGAAATGTAACTACTATCAATATTATATAATATATTATATTATTATATATTTATTCATTATGAATTATTACTTATAGTATTTTATTCGAATGATAAATAATACATGAAATAATAAAAATGTATAAATTATTATAAATATATAAATTAAAATTATTAGTAGGTATTTTGCACATTTGTAAATTATTACAAAATAACCCTATGAAATATTACATTTAATTAGATTTAAAACTCTTTACTATACTAATATATTATTCAGAGTTGAATTTTAAACGACGTGGCTAAATAAATTATTATTATGTATAAATATAAATTATGTCATAAAAAAAAGTCATGTTATATACGAAATACAACATATAATATTGTTGGTTTATTTTCACATGTTTTGTATTTGTCTAAATTGAATTATATTAGTCATATAGTAGACAAAATTCAAGTCCTTCGGAAGTTTCAGATTTTTTAAATCCAAAAATTTTAAATCTTGTGCAACTATTTAATATTATAATAATATCTTACTAGAGCTTAGTAAACGGCAGATTCAGTGACCAGTACTCTCAAATGTCCAGAACTTTAGGGCTATCAACCATTTATACATTATATACATAATACTATGGTTTCGTCCTAGTATTCTGTGGTTTATGCAGTAAAAATGTTGAGGTCTTTTTTTCTTTGGATTTGGAGAAACTTTCTTTTTATTAAGAGTAGGTACCTATAGTTTTTTTTAATATTATTGTCACAATTTTCATGTTACAAAATTTACGAATTGTGCAACTTCGGTACTTGGTGATATACATCTAAATTTGATATAAATAGATATTTTGGTAACGAGTAAAAATATAAATTACTACAGTAATCTAAAAATAACATTCCCATTTTTGTTTTTAAAAAACTCAATTGAAATAATTTCATTTATTGTATACAACATTTTAAAAGTCATGTATTATTGTGTTGCGTGTGGAGTAAACTTATACCAATGTACCTGTACCCATGTATATTGAACATAATTATTAACACCGAAAACATAGACTCTTGAAAATATCTTTGGAGTAATATTTAGAATTCTAGCGTTCAACAACGGTACCTGCGGTATACCTATGTAGGTATTCAATTTGGGGACGTACATACAATAATAGTAACAATATAAGGGGCACAAGGCCTAATCATATTAGATAATATACTCGGGGAGAAATACATTTACAAGTCGTGTCGACCATGAGAAATTTGATACGCAGACTATAATATAATATAATATATATATAACCGAATTTCTTAAACAATATTTGACTTCCATCGCTTTTTGATATCGTTTTATCTCCGTTCACCATTTTAATAATAATGCAATTTGATCTCATTATTGATTTTGGATGATACCAGCCGTGGTTCGACATATTGTGTATTATTATTATTATTTTTATTTTGTCATATTTTCTTTATAATACGACGACGATGGCTCCGCGCACAGGTTTATCTGCCGACAACAATACGGCCGGGGAGACAACGATCCTTCCAAGTCGTATGCCGGACTGTAGGTTCGCGTGTACATCACAATCACGTGTTCAAATTAACACTCTTGTGTCGCGTGCATACAATATTTTACTATGTTTACCATTTTTATTTTTCATTATACTTATACCATATACCTATATTCTTATTATTATACATTTTTTTTTAAATATATTTTTTACAACAATATAGGCAAGTCCATTAAAACAGAGTGCCGAGTCATTATTTCCCTACGCATTTACAATATCGATAGGTACGATTATTATTTTATTTTATAATTCTAGTATACTATGTTCAGACGTTCAGTACCTAATTATAATACCTATTATAAAAAATATTTTTGGCAAAAAGTTCAATATTTTATAATATTTATCGATGTTAAATGAATTGATTTTCAGAGACAGATATTATAAACCCTGCAATTTACCTATTATTATCTAATAAATCAGGCGTGTATAAATATGGATGAGATTCTCTCCTGTGAATATTTTGATATTTTATTTAAGATTTTTAAAAAAATTACTGCTTATTGCCAAGAAAAAAAAAACAGAATATTATAATAGTTTAGTGGGTGTAGTGATTTTTATACTCATTTAATATTTTATGTTCCAAGAGAATACATTTATTTTTAATGGCTTGTTTTTGTTTTCCTATTATACTATGCAATTATATTTTTAGGTGAACTGAGTGATCTATAATAATATAATATAGTTTATTATAACCAATAGTCATCCATACAAAATATATATATATATATATGCCTAATATAGAAACCTGAAATTTTCATCAATTATTATGGTTTTAAGTTATATTATTACTATAAACGATTAACAATTTTTTTCTGGTGATTAAATATTTCAAAAATTTGTTTTTGAACAAACCAATTTAGCGTTTTAGTTCTTTTGCTCTAAGTGTCAAGACAATCTTGGCACGTATATGGTCACAAAAATGTTAAAAGTTATCTAAACCATGGTTTGTGCCTAAACACACGAAGCTCGATGGTACATAATATTACGAGTAAAAAAAAATATATATATATATATAAAAAAAAAAAAACATTTCATTTTAATTGTTTTAATACAACGATTATGTGTATGCGCGCATGGCCTGCAGTAATATCTAGTATCTACATTATGGGTATTTAGTTTTCATACATCCACTTTCACTGTACCAACCAAGAAGTATATATTATATGAAAAAATTTGTTAACGCGAAATGTTTCGTAACGTTCGTGTATTTGAGCTAGGTAATATACAGAGCTAGGTAACAACTGCAGTTATCCACGGACAACATAATTAATATTATAATTTTCAACGGTAATTAATCATTTCAAAGAGCTTCTTTTTCAAAGTTGTTCGCAATAAGACGTTATGTCATATAATATAGAACCACGTGTTGCGATTAAAGAGCAGTTTGATATAACACAAAATCGTATCGGGATAAGCATAAGGCGGAATTTTTATTCATAAAAAAAATTATGTAATACCAAATATTATAATATTATATAGTCTGCGAAGGATCGAAAAACTACCTATAGTCGTTTATAACCTTAACGTAAAACGTTTTTCGTTTAATAAAACGAGAATTCATTTTTATAGATTTTTGTTTTTCATATAATCACGACCGCTATTGGACATTATTACTACGGATACAGTGTTGATTAACGCATTTTACGACGTGAAATTTACCATAGGTCGGATAAGTGCTTTTTTATTGTTTGGAAATCGCGTTCCATTAACGTACACCTATACCTACCTACCTACCTACCTCATATCGGAGGGATAGAACGATTTTTCTGTTACGAATGAAAATCGTTTGTATATTGTATAGAAGAATCGCTTGACGGTGTAAAACATTATGTTTACAACTTCTGAATGTACGAATGATTTCAATTAGGTACAATGATTTCCATTGTTGTGATTATGTGATTCGATGACCAATGCTGTTTAGAACGAACGATAAGCGATTATCGTGTCATTCGACGTTCCGTATTATATAGGTATATTATTTGATTGATAGACGATATTATACTAGCCATACTTAACATAATATTATTATAGCATCTCATTATTACAAGACACGTATAGTTTATTAAATGATATTATGACGAATGAGTATTTTTTTTTTTTTACGATAACGCATTTAAAAACAAATTCGGAATTCGCTAATCTTTTAAATTGTATAATCATCATGGTCGCGGATAAACGACACGAGACATTTTTATGCGGTAAAACAATGGGAAACTATTAAAATATTATTAAAAACCTATTATAGAATCAATTCATTTTGAGATTATAATACCCGATGATTATCTGAGTATAACTAGGTATTGAGTATACATGATAAAAAAAATATACATTGCGTACATATCCGCTTAGGTATAGATAAAAAGGCATTAAAAACGATCAAGTGTATTAATTATTATATTGTTATGGTACCTATATATATATATATATATATAGTACATAATATAGTAGGTAACAATATAAGAGTAACGTAATTGTATATAAATCGTAATGATTAACATAATATTACGTTAACCTCATATGAACATTTCAAAATCCAGGATATATTCAACGCTCCAGGATTAATATCATATTTTACAGAGCATGAACCACGTACGTTTGTGTAAATATTTGCAACAGTATAGGTACTTTGCAGCATTGTAAAAATATTAACACACTAACAGTAACGTTCATTTCTAGAATTTTATTTTCATCCATTACATTTATATAATAATAATTATGTTCATTAATGTGTAGGTATATTAAATGAATAACCTACGGAGCACAATGTTTTGAAAATAATGTATGATAAACGATGATTTTTAATGTACCTACTCCGCGTACTAAAATACTTAGGTAAATAATTTTATCAAAAATATTGACATATCATTATTTTATATATCAGTTCTAATTTCTGCAGTTCATTACTAATACATATAATTGCGCATGTTTATAAGTAAATCATGATATACGTCTATATATATTTTGTAAACATAAACTATTATAGTTGTAAAAATTACGTTAGTATTTTTACATTGAAATTCGTAACACGTAAAATGAGTATAATATGTATAAAAAATGAGATTTATAACAGTTAATAAATGACGATCCATTAATATTATACATTATTTATGATCATATAATAAAAAGCTCTATATTCGAATGTATTTCACATAATAAACACATTATTTATCGAGTGTAAATCTATAACCCATGTTAATGTACTCGTATAACCTATAGATACGTGTACAAAATACATACATTTGTGATGATGTTTTAATTCTTGTGCAATTTTTGTCGAGATTGAGTGAAATAACTCATATATTGGTACCTACATATAATATATATCTTGTACATAGTAAGTATAATCCCTGAAATTTTTGGTCAAATTGTATTTATATTTTTACTAAAATCTTTTCAATTACCTATTGAGAATAAAAAATACATTCATACCTAAACGTAATTTAAATTGATTTATCTATCTTGATAATACATGTTTGTATATATTGTGTTATCAACAATTAATTCCGGTATTGTACATTCATGACACATTCCAATATATGCAATTTGTTCGTAGACAATTAATATTGACTATACGTATTTTAAAGAATATCAAAATGAATTTAGTCAATATACGAAATAATTAGTCTTATCGTTACTATAACAATTAATATAATAATATATCTAATATTATTCGAAAAAATTTAAACGATTTAACCTTATATTATAAAAGTATATGTATCTATATACGCAGAGACTTATTTCGAATTTTGTCTAATAATTTGTTGACACTCCGAGAAAAAAAATGTTGATGACCTTTTTATTATTTTTTCGTTCTCATCTCATTTTGGCTGAATAAAACTGGAACGGAAAAAGTTGATGAGTAAAAAAAATATATCTTTCTTCATCAGCTTTTTTCAAGGCTGCCCCTAAAAATGCGGTGCCCGGGGGAATTGTCCACCTCCTTAATACGTCATTATATATACTCCTATTAAGGTATCAAATAAGATGCAATTATGAGTGGCTCCATGTTTCAAAATGTTTCAACAACTTACTACCTTCTTCAGTGGCCGATGATGACATTTCATATAGTACCTACCTACATATTGTTAACATAACCTACACCAAAATTAAGGATTTCACATTTTTATCTAATCCGGGAAAAAGCAGGTTTGAAAAAGAGTATAAATCATTCTATTAGATGTATAAAGTCCCTTCATTCTTTGAATATATTTTTAAGAAAGAATAAACGACCCGAGTGAATTCTGATTCTCAAGCTTGAATTTAATTCCCACCATTATCTTTGCTGGCTATACTAGCGCCCATTATTATATAGTTTTATAAAGGTATACTTATATAGTTATATGTAATATAATATCGTTTTATGTTTATTAACTATACTAATGAACTGACTATAGTTTACGTTTGATTTATTGGATATTATATTATACCAGTTTGTTTTTGTAATTTTATAATATTATGAAAATAATACCGAATTATTCGTAAATTATCCAGAAATATATAGATTTAATTAAATTTAATTAATTATTTCATATTATTAGTAATATAAGTAATGACATAATATTGAAATATTTACCAACACCTGAAAGATTATACATTAAATTAATTTAAATATATGATTTTATAAGTAAAAAAATTTTAATTTGTGCAAGTCAAATGACCGAAATAGGTATTGTAGAAACAAATGCATTGTGTGATACACTGGCATACAGCCATAGACAATAAACAAATAAAATATTTTACTCTATGTATCATGAACATGTACAATAGTAAGACCGATTATTATTATCTATAAACTTTATGGATTATTGCGTTTACTTTCGTAAAGTTTTCAGTGAACTTTAAAAGCGATACTATATATATATGGAGGGAAAAGTATTACATTTATTTTTATCTATATGATTTTGATAGGTAGTGTTATAGATGACAAAAACCATACAATTTATATTGTTTAAAATATTTACGATAGAGAAATATCTATATTTTATATAGGTTAGTTTATATTTACTTTCTTGTATATATATTGCAAAAAAAAAAAAAATTCGAAAAGTATTTTTTGTTGACATCGAAAATCTATTGGAAAATTCGGTGCATGATTAAATATGGTTTATTCCAGAAAATCCCTTATCGCGGATTGTCCGCTGAAAAACGGAAATATATATATATATATATATAACGTATACCAATGGAAAATAAAATAAACGTTAAGGTACACGAGTAAATAGGTTATAAGCAATGGTATATTGATAAAAAAATATACGCCATTCTAAAAAAACTTAGGTCCAAAAATGCTTTTCTCGCTTCACTCGGAAATCGTTTAGCCTATGTTTCAAACTTTCAACTTTCAAGTTTTTTTACTACATTTTTACATTTTAAGTGTAACGAAAAAGCTATTAATTTTACAATTGCGTTTTTTTTCTGTGAGCATCTTTTAGATAGAAGGAATTAAGTAAGCGTATTTTGGGCAAAGAGTTTATTTGATGAAATTTCTATTCTGGTTGGTACTTTAAAGTTTAAATAGGGAATTTTTCAATTTTTTCCAGTATTTTTATTAAGTGCAAAAGGAAACTTACCGAAAATTGTTATAAATTGGAAAGTTATAATGCTGGAAACTTGAAATTTACAATAATTATTTACTATAGCATTATACATGATTAAAATATCAAAACTTTACTTGTTGACCATTTTTCAGTAATCTTTATATCATTTTCGAGTATGATTTTCATACTTGTAGGTGTATAAACTTTATAGAAACGAGTCATATAAATAATAATATTATTGAATTATTATATGTAATGGTTTTTTGTATATTAAGCAATTATTATTCAATTACACATTATAATAAATGATATGATAATAATATACGTAATAAAAATATTATTAAAAAGTATAAAAAAAACTTTTACATAAATATAGTAACGTTGAAACTCTCAAAAGTAAAAAAGAAAAGAGAGTACTATTATACAATATAATATATATATATATATATATATATATGGGGATGTCCTATAAATGGATAAAGATGTCCGACACGTATACGTATGTCTACACTATACACTACATAACAGAATGGTAGTTCCCCAAAAACGCAGCCCATAAAATATTATAATTTTTTCGTACTACACATTTAATTTATTATTTTTTTTTTCATATTTTTTGATGACCTTTTTTCTGTTTTTCTCGAAATTATAATATATAGAAATGTATGATTGGTCAATTTGATTAACACACTTATACTAATTTCGTACTGTACACGTCATTCAACTTTTCGTATCACACAGTACTACACTACTAAATTTTAGGGGCTGCGAAATAGGAGTACAATTGACGAGAATCGACAATAATATATAATAATATAACGCGGTCGCCTGCGCCCGCGGGTGTCGCGAGATTCGCGCGCGGCACGTCGTTTTTCCCACAGAATCCGATAAACGTGCAGCTATAACACAGCTCGTACACACATAATAATATTATAATAATATGTAAGTACGTACCTATATTCGCAACATTATTGTTTTATTTTTTTCTATTTTCTTTAAATATTAATCACCGTCGACACGCGAAACGAACGAATAGAGACAATTTAAAAAACGACAAAAAAAAAATAAATAAATAAAGAAAAACTCGTCGAACGCGAGCGCGCACACACGTCGGAAGAGACACGGCGACTGGCGGCGTTGTCGTGATATGCTCTCTCGGCATGTGGCGTGAAGACTTACAAGGTCCGCCCACGCACACCAACTTACGGGTGGGAGACAATTCATTTCGGGTTGAACCGTTTAGTTTTTTTTTTTTTTTTTCCGTTTCGGGAGGTTTTATAATACTCTATACATAACTATATATGTATGTATAATATATATAATATACACACGAGGAATAACGTATATACCGGGTGATCAGTCGATCGAATTTAATATTACGGTAATAATATACATAATACCAATAAGGCTGGGCAAGTTAACGATATTTTTTAACTCGTTAAGTTAAGTTAATTTAAAATAATATAAGCCAAGTTAAGTTAAAAGTTACTCGTATATTTTTTTTATTAACTTTGAAAAAAAAAAAGTAACTTAACTTAGTTAAAAGTTAAAATTTCCTAATTAGGAAAAAAAGTCGATATACCTATTATATCGTAAAAAGGTAAAAAAGGATGGTTATTCAAAAAAAAAAAAACTACTCGGGACTTCTTCTGTCTGAAAAAGTGTATGCATGTAAAAATAAAAATACAACACGTCATTTTAAAACCCATGCATAAATAAGAAATCAGAAAACAACTACTAACTGCCAAGATACCTATACATTATTGTTTGATTCACACTAATATATAGTGTAAAATAAGCAGTATACCTACTACTTCAATATATTTTCTATACTGGATGGACATAAATACAAGCCTCCGTGTAGTTAAAAAGACCGGACTCAGCCCAATATCCGTGAACGGCCAACGTCGCGGCATGTGCGTGAGTGGTACATCGATTCTTAACGATTACGTACGTGCTATTATAGGTACCTACTAAAATTGCGTATAAGTACCAAAAAGTGAAATCCCATTCAAAAATGTGCATTGTTCTTCGGGCAAAGTTTAACTTAATTTAGATACTTTTGTATAAAGTCAACTTGAAGTTAACACGTTAGTTTTAATAAAAAAGTAATTTATTAAGTTAAAAAGTTAATATGAAAAAAAGTAACGCGTTAAGTAACTTAATTAAAATTAACTTAACTTTTTAACTTAATTTTATCTTTTAACTCGTTAATGCCCAGCCTTGCATAATACTATATTATTACGTATTTTTAAGAAAAAAATATCTATATTTTTCCCCTCTAATTTCGTATTTCTATGCGGTTTTTATTTTTCATTTCAATAGCAAACATATATTGTATGTACGTCCGTGACTGCAGCAGCACTCGACTCCCTGAATTCCCTGAATTTTATAATATTCATTTTTCTGGGTTATTTCATTTTCTCGAACTTAGGTTCGATCACGATTATCGTTGGGGATGCTGGTGCTTTTAAACTTTTATTTGAAATCTTCACTTATTCGCGACGCAAAGTAAATATATAGGTATGTCATGCTCGTTATACACTTTTCCGTTTTCATAATATATTATATTATATTCTTCAGATAAAGAATCTCCTTTCCCGATTTGAATTACATTCTTATAATTATTCCTTCTCCCTAACATTATCAAATATTTCGCTTCATTTTTATGTATATATCATTTGGATTTTGTAATTTATTAACTGTATACATTAATTTGTAATTTTTTAATTGTTAAGCTTCAATTTTTATTGTACTTATTTGTGAGCAATCTTTTTAAAAAAGCACACAACCTGCAGCCTATATATTATTATCATCATGTTCGACGCAGTTAGAATATATTTTTATTATTCCGGAAATTGACGGTTTTCAAAAACTGTAGAAAATATTGAAACTATATACATATATAGTTTATATAAGTTTAGTGGTGCCGAGAGACGGGAGAATACTTTTTTAGTCTCTTGCACTATTTTTTCTTAAAATAACTAAACTTTGAATGTTAATAAATAATAAACAGTTGATTTAACATTCAATGTTTATGTATTGACATTTTTAGAAAAAAAGTACTTGAAGTTTGAATTTGAAGTTAATATTTTTAAGTATAAGCTTATATTAAAAACATGTTAAAAATTATGGAGATAAAAATAATAAAATAATTTTTTTTGTTTTACAAACAAGTATTTTTATAATTTATGGGTATGGTAAAATAATACCGTAAAAACTGTTATATGAGAAAGTCTTATTCATTGTAAAATAGACAATATTTTATAGGGTTCTACGATTTCCGTTTTTAATTTTTTTATCCGGAAAATAATTTCTAATTTCTTCTTTATAACTTTTTATAAATAAAAAAAAAAGACTATTTTAATAAATTTTTTATTTTAATCTTTTATCACTCCAATCGAATAATGATGAATTAATAAACAATAAAATTTAGATGTTACAACTTGAAAAATATTTTCAAGTGAGTATTGGTACTTTTTAATAATTTACTTTTATTAGATAATATTTCAATAACGTCTTCATTTTTTACCTTAAGCAAAAAATCTTTTTTAATATTCATTAGTAAAAATGTATCCATTTCGTTCTGTGATAAACAATTTCGAAGTCGATTTAATACATATTTTAACTTTGAAAAAGGTGTTTCACAACATACACAACATACTTGTGTACAGGATAATGTTAAACTAAATTTATATGCTAAAAATAAATTTGAATGAGCTAAAGAATGTAAATTATAAATTTGTAATACTTTAAAATAGCAAGCTATACAATCTTTTACATGCATTTTGATTTTCGTTATATTTCGAAATATTTTTTCCGACACTCTCTAAGGGAATATCATCAACATAATAATGTAAATTTTCGTCAGTATTAGTATCATCATCAATAACATTTTTGATTTTAGGCTATTTAATTGAAAAATCTTTAAGTTTATTTGTTAAAATTTACACAATTAAATTAGGTTCGAATTTATTCAAAACACCAACTAGTGTTGTAAGATTTTTGGCAATTTCATCATGCGCAAAATTTTTAAATAACATAAAATTAAACGAATGTAAAATTGAAATAGATGAAAACAAATCACCATGTTCTGTAACCTTTTTTGAAACTGTTTGTGATTTTATCATAAATCACATTAAACACATTAATACGATATTTGTTATTTGTGTTGGTTATTGGATTATTTTTTTAAATCCTATGCTCTATAAATATTTCGGGAATACGTAATTCAATGTGTCGTTCTTTCAAAATCTCATTAGCCCATTCTATAAAATTATTAGTTACTTCCAAAATATTTTCAACATTTCTGGATTGTTTATTTAATGTACTCATGGTCTGTTTAATAATTTTGTAAGCCTGGAAATATCCAAGCCTTTTGTTTGTAAATACAAAGATAGGGGTGTAATTAATGTGAAAATTTGTAAAAATATTTGACTTAATACTATTGTTTCAAATTTAATCAATGAATCTAAATAAACTTTGGCTTTGAATCTTACAATCATAATTTGGTATATTATACGTTTCTTTCAGATTTTGTACTATGTCAACACAAAGTGATTCACTGATTCTTAGGGTTATGAAATGATCCAAATACTTTACTTACATAACGATCCCTGGACCACTATCTGGTTTCTCCAATTAAAGATATAAATTTCAATCTACTTGTCTCTTCCCATATGTACATTTGCAAATACGATTCACGGACAAAATAAGCTATTGCGTTTAATAAACCAAAAAATGATAGACATTCAAGACATATTTTGGTCACATCAGTCATTACTAAGTTGAGAATACGTTCATGGAGCCACACGTGTATTTGCTCTGGTACATTTTTTTTAATTAAACATAAAACCGTTATATTCGCCACATATATTTACAGAACTATAAGTCGAGCTACCAAAACATTTTTTAAAATCTAGATCAGAATTTTTCAATAGTTCACAGATCAATTCATACAATGATTTTTCTGTCCCTGAAGTGCATCACACAAAATCTAGTACCTAGTCGTTTATTCACTTTAGTAGTTACATGTCGAATGATTACAGAAAGTTGATCATGAACATTAATATCTCGAGTCCAATCAATTTGTATCGAATAAAACTGGGTATCATTAATATCATCTGAAATATTTTTTCTTTTCAACTTTCCTATATCTTCTATAATATAATCTGTAGTTGTTTTTGATAAGAATGTAACTAGACTGCCTGGACGTCCTGAACTGATTATGTTGGTATTTTTGTTATCTTCGTGTGCTTTTAAGCTTTTAATCACTGTATTATCTATATAATCTTTTAGAAGAGGGTCAAATTTCGATATTAATATTAGTACTTCTAAGAAATTCCCATGGTCCAATGCTTCATCATTGAAAGTGAAAGCAGCTTCTGCATTTTTAGCGTCACGATAACTCAATCTTCTCTTGCCAATTTTTATTGTTTCAATAATACGTCTAGAACAGCACGCTTTTTACATTTATCAGCTTGTTTTTCCTTAGTAAAGTGGTTATAAACTTACTTTTTGTTCTAACTTGAAACTTCCAAATAGTCATGTTTGACTGCTGGCTCAATTTACAATATTACCGAGAAGTTAAAAATAAATTTGAGGGTCGTGGCACAAAAATGTGTCAGTTTTACAATAAAAAAAAAACAGATTTAAAAAATTATAAAAAAAGTAAGCGTCAGGACATTCCCTGCTATTTTGCATAAAATGTTTGCTAATTTGTTGCAATGCGGGTTATACTATATAGTATATACAATATACATATTTATATGTTTGTAAATATATTGCTAATATTTTACTCCTTAAAATGATTAAATAGATATGGGTCTGTTTTAAAGAGAAAACATTAAAATATTAGTTAAATCATTATTATATCTTCAAAATTTACCCGTTTTTTTTACAATAAAATAGTGTAGGATTTGAACAAATAATAATAAGTAGGTAGCACCAGTCATTAGTCAATTAGTTAAATATCCGGAATGATTTCGATTGGAAACCAATTATAGTGAAATGTAGATACATTTGATTTAAAGTGTTGATAATTTTAATTTTATAAAAATTAACTAAATAACATAAATACTTTAAATAAAATATATAAAAAAAAGTTTTACAATTTTCAGTATACTTCAGTAGTATCTATCTTCATGCTACCGTTACGCCTTAAATGAGAAGAGCAGTATCTCCAAAAATCAAGTATTTGAGAAAATGAGTTTTTAGACATCTTCATTTCTTGCCTTTAAATTATTATATTTTATCACTTTTTTGGAAATATTATTAGAATTGGACATCCAAAGTTTTTCTAATAGTATTTTCAATTACTTAATTAAATATTTAAACATTTTATTTTATTTTATAGGAGAATACTGCATTTTACTTCATTGTGATCTAATTAAATTAAGACTATACTAGATAAATAAGCAGTATGTGAATTAGGACATCAATATACTAAGAAAATATGCAGTACCTATAACCAATTGGACATATTATTATACTACTTCATTCTTTAGTGCCCGTAATGTACCTATTGCATTTTTCCTCAGTATTGACATGTTATTTCGTCGATCTACATTTTAATAAATTACTTTTAAAGGAACTTCTAGTGGTTTTTACTGTTTTTCACCTTAATTAAAAAAATATGCGGAATTAGCCATATTAAAATAGGAATATCAAAAAAATCTTAAAAAGAAGTTTTAGCTTTTAACGTGGTTAAACATAGTTCCAAATAAAAATAAATTGGTCAATCCGAAAAATCACTAGGTCAAATAACAATTAAATTAAACTTATACTTTAAAACGAAAAAATCGACATCGTTGTAATATAATATTGTATAAGTTAAATACATTAAATGCATTAAATGCATTTCAATACATTATACATTCGCTACGTCGCGCGTCGTTTATAAATCTAAAAAATTGGACTCGTGCTTGGAAATTATTTTTAAAATGTATATATTTATAAGATATCTATAATTTTATACAAATAAGAGTATATTACGATGTTTACGGTTGAGTTATACGATTAGAGAAATTCGTTTTTTTTTTTTTGCAATTTGGATTCTTATTTACCTACTATTTCGATGATTTTGAATACACGAGAAGGCAAATCAATAACGATAATCCCGAAAAAATTGACCAAGAAAACCAGCGTTTCCACGGTGCATATACATATACGAATCACCCGGTATATACGCTCGCTCGCCGTTCGCGGTCGGTCAGCGACTCGGGACACTTCCGGGTAGATAATCGACTGTAATATACACGACCGGCGACCTAACCGGCGCCTGGGGGACCGAAATTCAAAATTAAAAAAAAAAAAAAAACACGTGTATATATTATTATATACTATGTACCTAGGTATACGAAACGATCATATATATATATATATATATATTATATTGTATACACGTTGGTAAACGACGTGAAATAGTATAATATACGGCTCGTCGTGGGTGTACAATTATACAGGGAAATCGAATAAACGGTGTGGGTAATACGACCAGGGTGTATCGATAAATAATAAAAGGATATATAAATTATTATATCCGAAACTACGTATCGGTTTTACCACAATATCCGTTTTCCGGGCCATGTATACAACCATTTCAATGAGGTTTTTTCACCACCATTTTTATTTGCAGATATATGTAGGTATATAATATAATATGTAGGTACTCTGCACGATTGCGGTAATTCAATCGAGTTTAGAGCACGTACGAATATTATTACAAGGTACCTATTGCGACGATGATCTATTTCCGTTTGTTCGATGTATGCGCATAGAGTATAAGATAGACTAGATAGAGGCGGCGTTAGCATACAAACTTGATGTCTTTATATATACTGGCCTCTTGGGAAGTGTTACCGATATTAAAGATTAAAAATATTGTACGCATATTTATGATAGATAATATACAATAATAAATGTATTATAACTTGCGTTTTTAAATAACTTCATGTTCTGTGAATAGACCTACCTACTAATTATTATAATGGATACAGTATAAGGTTTATGGTTCTATATTAATAAAAAAATAATAAGTAATTTTATAATTGAGGTAGGTAATAAACGTATGTAACTAAAGTACACATAAGTGGGTACCTAAATTTGGCGTCGAATAATAAAAAAAATTTACATAATATATTTATAATAAAAAAAAAAACTAGGTATTCAATACGAAGAAAAGTGATTTCACTATGTTTGGCAATTTATAATTTTTAACCTTAGTACCTAAGTTTTTTCTTCTCCTTCGCTATCTCTCACTCTCTCTCTCTCTCTCTCTCTCTCTCTCTCTCTCTCTCTTTCTTGTCCAATTGGAGTAAATTATGATTAAAAAAAAAAAAATCTAGAAATAAAATGCAATTGTAATATGATATTATTGTTTAAATGAAAATATTATTTCTGCAGGTTCTATAATACACTAAACAACTCGTCATTTTGAATAAATAAAAATTAACCGAAACAAAAATCAAAACCATAAATATTTTGAAATTATAACAGAGTAGTCAAGAGACTTGGTAACGGCGGTTGTCTTATCCAGTGCAGTAGAGTTATCAATATACAGAATGTATACAATGTGATCTAGCGGAAAAGTAATGCGCGTAATGCCTGTTGGCACGGTTTGACGACCTATCCGTGTTGAACTTCCAATGACTTACACAGTTGATATAGGGAATGCCGCATCTATAAAATTACTCAATGGATATATCCGATAGATCAGACTGGGTCGAAGCCGAGCTATTATTCTACGATGATTGCGTGATGGTTTTCCTATGTCATTTATTGTTTAGCGTTTTTATGTCACTGGAATTCTAAGTGTTAAAAACTATACATTTGGTAAAATCATTTATACATAATATAGGTTACTGGTTAATATGATAATATGTTCTACATCCAGAGTTGGGGCATTACTTATAATAATATGTATTATATATTACTGAAAAATAATCCAAATCTATATCGTATCGTAGCAATAGTTATATAAACGTTACTGTCGGATCCGAGTCCAAAATTGTTTCAAATTCATGCAGCAAATGGGTGAGTACATATTAACAATTATATGCACATTATAAATCCTAGTTCCGACGGTATCTCTTAATTAATATCCATAATATAATAATAATTGTAATATAAAATTTAAACATTCTATTTCTTTTTTCACTTGACACCAATTTATTGTATTGTTCAATAGGTACCCACTTAAAAATTTAAAGAAATTATTGGACTTTAAAATAACAATATTAATATGGTAGGATTTTGGGTGTTTGAAAAAAAGTTTGAAAATTGAACTCTATGAACTAGTTCTACGGCCAGTTATGAGTTATGGGGCACAGATATACTTCAATCGAATAGAAATAGATCGATACTTAGGGTTGGGCAAGATACTTAAACAAAAGTATTTTGATACTTGATATATTCATTTAGTGTATCTTGATACAAGATACTTTCAAAAATATATTCAATATTTTTCAGAATAATAATTATTGATAATATATGTACAAATAAAAAAATATATTACCTTATACTGTGTAACAAAACTAATTTTACAAATGCAATAACTTTTGTTCTGGGTAGTTAATATTTTTAAGTTTTTTTTTGTTTTTATATAATAATTTATTAGGTCGGCCACTTGTGACTTGTGTTAAAAACCGAATTTTGCATAAAATGCATGATGCTATTTTCTATATCAAATATATGCAGTTTTGAGTTTTCATAACATTACTTGAACGATAAAATAATAAAATTGTATAATGTATATTTTTGCATATTTTGGGCCTAAGTGCAAATTCTTAATTGAAATGCATTTTTCTGCATATTATGGGTACCTATAAATGTTATTTAATCGCTAAAAATTAAAAAATATGAATATATTTAATTCAATTTTAAATTTGATTTCTTATTTATATAGACATTTTATTATTTAATGTATTATACTTTGGATATCATCCTTTTTTGGTTGGAAAAGTGTATATATATTATTATAACTTATTTTTTTTTTAATAAACATTAAAACTTTTTAAGTACCTATTATGTTTACTTTATATTATTTTCGTGTTTTTTTTTTTATCATTAATGTTATTATTATGTTAATAGTATTAGTACCTATTAATACTCAATTTAAAGTTAAACAAAAATAAATAAATTTTATACTGCAAATTTTGTATTTTTTCTTACATATTTTTACATTTCTAAGTGCATGAAAATCCGATCCTTAGCTTATAACTGAAATAAAAATACAATATAACCATTTTGTAAATCTGATTTTTAGAAATATGTTGATGGTATAATTTATATTAAGATTTAGTTATTTATTTTTTACGAAACAACAATTTAATACATTCTAAAACTAAATAAGCGAAAAAATAATTACGTTTTCACAACCTGTAAAAAATATAATATATATATATATATATATATATATATATATTATATATATATGTATATATTATATAAAAATAAAAAATTTATTATAAAAAAAAAAAAAATATATATATATAGTAATAAATGTAAATAAATGATTGA
The DNA here is from genome assembly GCA_025469235.1 of Pemphigus obesinymphae. Taxonomy (NCBI): domain Eukaryota; kingdom Metazoa; phylum Arthropoda; class Insecta; order Hemiptera; family Aphididae; genus Pemphigus; species Pemphigus obesinymphae. The sequence goes on from JAIPRL010001027.1 coordinate 54,801, forward strand.
GCCTTAAAAAATAGGTTTACTTTTTCTAAAAATCAGATTTATAAAATAGTTAGGTATTTTGAATCTTAAAAAAATAATAATACTTAATAAAATTATAATATTTGTTTTAAGTTTCTAAAATATTTAATTATAATGCAATAAAAATGCAATAACTAGGTATTTAAAAAAAATTACTTTAAAATATCGAATAGAACTTTTATTGCATTTTTCAAATAGACGGGTGTACTGTACCTATCTATATATCTACATATAACTGTATAGGTAAAAATAATAATGTTTAACATAAAAGTATTATTGGTTTATGGGTATCATTTGAAGTGTTTCTATAAGTACCATTCATAATAAGTATTTTATAGGAGTAAAAAAAATTAAATAAATATTATGAAAATGTTACAATTTAATTTAATTCAACACATTACATAAAAAATAATTTACATTTTAAATATCATAAAATATAATACTTAATAGTAATAATTTCAATTATGAGTCTACATTTCATTTAAATAATTGTCTAAATTTTTTGTCAATACTATTAAATTATTAAAATGACCATAATATTTTTATTTCATATATCGTTTTATTTTTTTGTTGTATACGAGAAGAAATTAAAAAAAAAATTAAATTACATACTTCCTACATATACTCGTAATCAGTTTTTTGATGTATCTTGTATCTTTACGTATAAAAAGATACATGATTTTGATGTAAAATGTTTTTTTGATTTACAATAGATACAAGACACAAATTGTGTCTACGATACATTCCAACCCTGTCGATACTTAATAGTATAATATAGTATTCTGATGTGTCCCAAACCCGATTAAGTTACCAGAGCGTGGTCTGCGTATACCTTATAAAGATTATAATAACGCGTTTATATTTTAAATGGATTTACGCGAAAGTACCATAATTAATACCATTATTACAGTGAAAATATATTCTGTACAGTGTACGTATGGTTAGGTTACTTAGAAATTTGAATGTCTGTATAGAACATGCTCATATAGTATAATTTACTTAATATTATACGATTATCAGAAGATCGATATTGAGTACAAAATATAATACATTTGCTTTTTTTTCCTACCGTTGTTTCAGTATCGGTAAGTTACTGTTTAGCCAATAATCATCAATTTACATTATACGGATATTCATTGCCCGAATAAATAGTTAATATTACTATAATTATCACCGAAATATTACATACTTATATGTATTTATCTGTTATATTTTTATTCGTGTATAATATATATTGTTGTACAGTTCAATGAAATTAGTAGTATAATTTAAACGATAGGTGTTAACCGATAGGTAAACATTACATGCATATGTTTTCGTTCAATAAAAATAGGTTATATCATTAAAAAAAAAAAAAAATATTATTTGATATTATGCAACAAACGATTGCCGATGGGTAAACATTAAACAGTAAACATCTGCATGGACGTCTTGAAGATATTTAACGGTTGGAAATACTTTTATGAGAGTAGAACGATATTGTGTAACAAAAGTAGCTCTGATGTGAGTTATATAGGTACGTATAGTAGTCTTACTTTTCAATCCAAAATTGTGTTCACTATCTGTATAGTAATTGTTAAATGTAATAATATATATATATTATACACATACAATAATATTTTCCCTCAAAAATATCGGATTTGATGTATCATCATTATTACGCAGATTACTATAGGAATATAATTATTTTTATTTTTTTTAATAATTAAATATAACATATAATTTAGTTTGTTATTTTCGAGATTTTACATTTTAAGCATTTATCTTTGCACTGTTCTATATCTCTACTCTGATAGGTACGTAGTCTTCCAAGCCTGAAGCTATTAAAACTCGGCCATATTATCGTACGTAACTTTTAATAATTCAAAATAACTGTAAGGTAACAAAACAACAGAGTTTAATTTGAAATAATAATAATAATAATAATAATAATAATCTTATCAAATCGCCATGAGTTATTTTCAGACTGTTAAAATAATTTAATAATAATTAAGATACGAAAAACGTAATTAAACGCGAAATACAATATAGGTACTATGCGTTTTGTTGCATGAAACATTTGTAACATATTCTCGCCTCGCTATAATATAATATTATAATAATTAAAAGAAAACTCAAATTGATTTCTTTTCATTGTTGTTAAAAAAAAAAAAAAAAAAAGTGAAAGAAGACATATTATATGCATAATTTAATCAAATCGTGTATACATATTCGATTCGATTATAATTTTTAATACGTTTTTAAAAGTACCAACGGTATAGATGTATACTGCTCGCATATAAGATACAATAAACTCTATTCGTTTAAAACTCTTCAATCGATATGAGGATAGTATAGTACGAGTAGAAGGATTACAATAAATTTACGAGTATATATGACATATTCTATGTACTAGGCAGGATAAAATGTATTTTGGTTCATTGCACAGTTATAATAATAATAATAATAATAATAATAATAATTCGACTCGTATAGTATTTTAAATTATAATGATATATATATGTGTATTTCGTTATTAATTGCCGGACGACATATTAATTACCAAGATTTGCATAAAATATGAATGGATAATATCTATTCGAATTGCTTCTCTATAATCGATCTAATATCGTATATTATATTATATAGTGGCGCAAAAAGAATGCAAAGTAAAAAAAATACATAAAAATAAAGTAACGTCTACTTGAAGGACCTATATGTATATACTATATATGTGATAATATTATGTATATGTATATTGTATATACGTGTAATAATATATATTTGTAACCAGTTTTCCGCGTGCGCTACATTAATGCATAACTATATTTTAATATATAACCGCCTATATAGTGTCAGGTGGTTAGTCAGTGGTATACGACACAATCTACAGGTGTTATAATAGGCGTGTATGTACCTATATAGCTAACCATATTTTACCGCAATCCACATGTACGTGTACCATCTTCGCGTAAGATTGGGTTTTCAAAATTTTTAAACCCGAGACGGCTTGTAAACGGAGATGGATATATATTTTTTATTTTTGCGAAAACCACCTGTGAAAAAGTTAAATTCAGCTGACCATATGCCTCGCGAGTTTACTGTTGTCTAACCTGTTACAAAGCTGGTGCTGCCGACTAATTATTATATTATCCCGTACCGATCGCGTAATAATAACATTTTCCGGACACGCCATCTGCATGCAGACGTTCCCCTGGACCTAATAATATATACGTACGTAATCACTAAACACTAATCACGATGTCACGATTTTATTGTTTTCCTTTTGATAACATAACTCCGAAACAAGTTCTAATCCGGTGTTCAGAAGTACTAACATTGGTGATATTTTCATAGACATATGAACCTTCGGGTTACCAGTAACCAATGCAAATTAATTCAATCCAATTTCAAAATTGTCCGCAAAATTATTTTTAAAAATTCAATACGAAAAATTTATTTTTCTCACATTATTTGTGATTTGGTTCAGCCTGGATTGATATTTCGTTTAATAGTGTTTTCAGAGGGAAGTAATAGGATTTATTGATTTTTGCAATACAAAATACAAAATAGTATTTCTAATATACGAGTATGTACTCATAAAGTTTATTATCGCGCATATGTATACCTAAAACAAAATATTAGAAAATGAACATTAAAATAACATTTTTATGGTTCAAAAAGGATAATTTTTTACTTTTTTGGAACGGGACAACTCAGTAATTTTTGAAAATTTAAAACATTTTATACATTTTTTTTACTTAAAACTATTAGCTTTGAACTTTGAATGTTGAATATTTAATACGATGATTACTAATAACGTATTTAAACTTTAAAGTTTAACAAAAGGTATATTAATTATTTAAAAAATATCATATTATTGTTTATAATTATAACTATAAAATTTCAGTTTTAATTGAAAGCCTTTTTATATAATATACTGATATATCAACAATAATACTTAGTACCTACATAAATATTCTTATCTACTAATAAATTTTGAAAATTTGAAGTTGTGATTTTCTAATTCATTGACCACTTATATTTTAAATCTTTATATCAACACTATAAAATAAGCTTTTGAGGTCCATACTCACTTTTTCGAATTTAATGATTGATACATTATTTGAAATATTAGTATAATACTGATTCGTGCCGAGGTTAACGAAGCGAGACGAGTGTTTGGTATCAGCTCTTACTGTATCATGTTCATATTTTGTTTTCTTTGTTTTGAAAATGTATACACACAACAATGCCAAGTATTGTTTCATAACATGACTATACGGTGATGAACATGTATAAACTACATAAGAATAGTCTATAATGAAAAAAAGTTGTACATATACCATATTAGCATATTCAAAAAAAAAAAAAATTGTAATAACGACTAACAGTAATACATATTACATAAAAGGCTTTCAATGAAAATCGAATAGTGTACGACTAGTTTTCTCTAGAACTACTAGAAACGACTACTACTTAAATTTTCAATTAAAATAAAATTTTTCTACATATCTATAATGATAATTATCTTAGGTCCTGGACTCTTAGGTCTATGGCTCCGTGCCTGCAGTAGTAGCCACCACTCCATTATAATATTTGATACTACCGTAACAGTACTAAGTTATCCCTGTAAGCATTCCAAAATTTCCAACCAGCCAATATCTCGTTTCAAGATATGGATATTTTATTTTATTTTGATTACTTTTGTATAGTTGCTAAATTGGATACCAAATTTCCACTTATACAGTACATAATCATTAAGTTTGGATGTTTTAAAAATGTCTTACTTTGAACTATATTATTATATTACTAGCTTAAGTGCAACACCTGTCGGGTGCAACTCCTTTTATACGAGACTGTTTATAAGTTCAACACCTTTTGAGTGCGGAATCTTAAGTTTGAAACTCCAATTGAGGGTGACACCTTGTAAGTTTAACTTTTATTGAGTAAAACATCTCATTAAAATAATTACTTTTGCAAATCGTATACATCGGTTTATGTATTTTATCCGAAATAATATTGTATATAATTAATTTTAAAAATATTCCGTCTACGGCGGACACTGGCGTTCGCTTCCTAGAAAATAGTCGCTCACTCCTAAAGTATAAACCGTTGATAAAATAAGTAATCCGAAAATTGATTGAATTTACTATTCTCGGATTTTTATAAGAACTCGAATAACTCGCTACGTTTGGTTCTCGTCTGAGTGTAACAGGTTTTACTCAATATCAATATAAATTTGATCAAAATTTCAAGAAATATTTAAATATAATATTGGTATAATATAATATAGTAGGTATACCTACTTCGCATACATAAGAAATTGCTCGAACTTTTTGTTCTCAAAACGAAGTTGTTTTTATACAACCATTATCGTTAGGTCGATTTGTTCGAACGTCCGATTAAACATCGTATATATGATAAAAGTTTGCCCGAATGTATCAATATAAATTAATTTCAAATTGTGAAAAATACTACGGGAGTTCTACGATTTTAAATTCATTACTATGAGATATAAAAACTATAGTACCTATATATAGGTACCTATTCTATGAATCAACGAGACAAACTTAAATACTTAATACGGACTCTTCACAGAATATTTATGGCGCTTAATTCAATGAAATAAAATAGATAGGTAGGTACAAAATTTAATTCAAACAAACGAAAAAAAATATTATAAGAAAATATATAACGATTTCGGATATTAGATAAAAAAAAAAGTAGCAAAAAAACAGATAGGCGGAGTGAGATTCGAACCGGCGTGCTCGTATCGAAAGTTCATTGCCGTTCCTATTAAGCTACAAAATCGATTATAAAGCGTTTGAAATTTCTCGTATTTAAACTAATCAGATAACGTATGACATTGTTACGTATATATTGACAGATAATATATACGCGTATTCGGAACGAACGTCCCGGTCGATCGGGGACGAACGATAGACAATAAGAAACGTTCAGTCGGGCGTTCAAACGTCCGGGAAACGCGAATCCGAAGTCCGCGGAGTCGAAAAAGGCCGACAAAGGTCGCTAAAGCCGATTTCGAAAGTTTGGGACAATAATACGACGATGCGGGAGAACGTAGAGTGATAACGGAAATCAACGAGTTGGGAATCGAATTTTTTCTTCCCGGCGTCGAAAGCTCGGAGAAAAGGCGAAAACGCGGAGGAACGAAAGGCGTGAAAATTTCAAAGTGACCGGAAAAGAGTTTGAAAACGGTAACGGTAAAGGAACACGCGTCGAAGGGCCGAAAAACGGGCCGAAGAATTGAATTTCTGTAAGAGGTTTTTTCATGGAAAAAACGGTTAAAAAAAGTTATCGTTTTATATACAAGATTTTTACTGAATATTGATTATAGATATCTTAATCATAGGTGCCTGTAATGTATAACTTCATACTGAGAATATAAATAATAAGACATAAAAAACATTTTCCTTTGTTAATCCCCGGACAAGTTATATATACTATGTGGGCAATATAGCTTCGAATGATTTTAATAAAGTGTGTGCATATATTGTGAGAATAAAATGTTTTTATTTTTATATACGCCTTGATAGATTGAGAGGTTTATGAATTTCCAATTGTTATTACTCGATTGATATAGCCTCTAAAGCAGACAACGAAAGTATGTTAAACAAAATCGTTAAAAACATATTAATTCTCGAAATATTCGTTCAATGGTATTAATGTCTATTGTGTATTTTATAAAATAAAACAATTGACTTAACGACTCAAATAACGTTTCAAGTACCGTATATACCATTTGGAACGTTATTCAAGCATTTTAATCGCATATCATCGTGATTACAATATATATATTAACTTAATGTAATAATGTGTTTAGAAATATGAATATATAGTATATGTGTATATTGTGTACGAATCATGATAAATGATCTATAATAGTATCTATATAAGCACTCGAATATGACATTCAATAATATATTCTTTCGACGTTTTTTTATAGTCCGCTGCCTTTATTATTTGGGGACTATAATGTACCTACTTATATATAAGAACGTTGTAAGTCAATTAGATACTCGTATACAAAATTTTTAAGCTCAAATATTGGCATGCCCTAGAAAATACGTTAACATTAATGTCAATACGAATATTACAGTTTAATATAAATCGATATATTATATAGGTCAACCGTTTTGTTTGGATTAGTGTCAAAATCATAATATATAGTTGCAGTATATACATTTGTACGTATTTATATTAATTGCTTCACATATCGAATAATCGTAAATAATAATTATTAAACTCGAATGAAATAATGTTATTCATAAACTATTTTATAAATTTTTTTTTTAAAGAATTAGTCAAATTTAACATTATTTATACGCGTTTTAATTGGATTAATTTGGAAGTAGTATACGTATATACGTGTTGTTTTCAAAATTATTATTAATTTAAAAAATGCAGTAATTATATATACGATACGATTACGTCGGTTAATTAAAAGTTATAAAGGCGCCAAAAACGTAATGGCATAAAATATGTTTAATTAAAATTGAAAAAAAAAAGTTTCATCTATCGGACAAAATCCCGTTATCCGATAATTTCAACAACTACGCACAATTATACGCCTATATATATATAATATACCTATAACTGCAATTGAATAATAGTAATAAAAAGGAATTTTTTATTATTTTTTTTTTTTTTGCTCTCTATCGATGTATAATAGTTTACGACGTTTCCGACCGTCTGCGTTTATTATTAATTTATTATTTTTCCATAGAATCTCGTATAGGTATACGATATGATGCAGTCTTAAGACGACGACGACGTCCTTCTGGAATAAGTCGCGTTAAAAACGGCAATATTATATTAAAAAAAAAAAAAAAAAAAAAACGCTCTTCTATATACGCTGTAATTTTTTTTTTTTTTTTGTACAATTTTTTTTCCATATAATGTCGACTTAGAATTTTATATAATATACACACGCATGCACGTATAATATATATATATATATATATAGTGCACACGTAATACATCCATGCGAATATAATAAGAAACGATAAAACGTATGGAAATGTATCGGAATGGTTGATTACAGGTGGTTGTCGTCCAAGTCGCGCGCGTACGGGTATACAATATACAATATATATATATATATGATGAAATCTCCGACAACGGTCACATTATTATATACGTATATACGCAACGTCGACGATGATGATGTCGCCGACTGTATATTATATTGACACTCGGCCGTCCAATTAAAAGGTCAACAAATATGACCGTATAGATATATATATACGAGTAAGATATAATATATTGTGAAAAGTTGAATCGCCACATTCGACTACCCCATTTTTACAACTTTGACCGATCCGCAAAATACCGGTTTTGCTTTCCCGGTATACATGGTGTTTCAAAAGTCTTCATCCGATTACGAACTGATATAGCTCAGCAATCGTTGATCAAAGGTTAACGACCCATATACTAATGAAAAGATAAGATAATCAAGATTATTTTTGTTTACTTTATGTTGCTGATAAATTTTGTAATGATTCGTGAACTGCCGTCAATTTATTTAGAAATGGCGACTTCATCACAAAAAGCGTTTTGCGTCCTCCGTTTCAGTCAGTCAGAGTCGGTAATAACTGTTCAACGTGATTTTTGAAGAACTCGTGGGGCTTAAAGATAAAGTTTATGTACCACCATTACCTAAAAACTTGGATGAGCTCAAAACCAGGATTACAGATGCTGTGAATGCTGTGACACAAGAAATGATCAGCAACGTTTGGGAGGAATTTGAATACCGTATAGATGTACGTCGGGTGGCCTGTGGAGGTCATATTGAACATTTGTAAGTTGTAACTAAACTAAATAAAACTTGATTATTTTTTGCTTCATTTCACCCTTATATCTTCATTTTTAAAATAAATATAAATTTTTGAAATCGGATGAAGACTTTTGAAACACTCTGTATATATATATATGCGCTACAAACCACAACACATTATCTATATATATATATGATAACGTATATTACATAAACATCGGAGTGCACACTTGATTATTATTAGGTACTCTGGACAGTGTTTGTCTATCATATATAGATTTAGTTATCATTTGTACCTGTAGGCAACTATAGGATTCTTGGGGGCCCCCGGACACAATCAATTGACCGAAAATCTACCTTACCTTATATCATAGGTGGAAAAAAAAAGTTTTCATTTTTTTTTTTCTTCTGAATTGATTATATTTAGTCATTTAGCCGATGACTGGCATTGATGATTTGACAGACCGAGTTCATTTCCCCCCTGCCCCCAAGACCTATAAACATAATATTTTTTCATAGGTCCGTAACTCATAAATTATACAAAGGTTAATTAATGGTGATTTTTTAAAGCCATATGTATATATAACATAGCAAATCTACGTAGGTACTGCATTCTTACTACAGTTTATTTATAATTAATATTACAGTAAATTTACCTATTATAAAATTTTTAGATGGGGCCCCTAGCCAACTTCTCCAAGGGGCCCCTTTACCGGAGCATTGCCCCGGCTGCCCCTGAGGTTTTTTCGGCACTGCCTGTAGGTCGGGCATTAGGTACCTATATAGGTTTATACTCGTTTACGTCAAATATCCAATCTTGCTGCAGAATAAAGCCCGTTCCGGACCAAAAACGAACCGTATTGAATAAAAAAAGATTAATCCGAGTTTGAGTTTTCTAGAGTCGAAATCATTAAGATTTTACAATTTTTTTTTTTTTTTTATTATTTTAATTTCAATATATTAGTTTAACTACATATAAAGTTTTAACAAAACAAAAATATATAATATAATTATTTAGGTGTATATTCAAATGTATCCGATTTTTGTATAAATATAAAGGAATTGGAAATGTCGTTTAGTCAAAATAATCAATCTAACCGATTGGTTTCGATCAGAAACTATATACTATACAGACGGTAAAATTTCGGTGCATTGGATAGTTTTTTCTTTGTAAAAATCAAACTTAAACTTTTTTGTTCAGAGTCGAGATATATGAAAAAAATCTAATTATATGTAATTTATGATCCACAAATTTATCTAGAACTTTAAATTTTTTTTAAAAATTGTATTGAAGTTTTATTCTTATTTAATTTTTATTTCTAGAGACATTTGTTTTTGAATATCTATTTATATAATTTGTTTTCACTATATTTACATGTAACCTTATTGGTATAGCTAAATATACATGAAAAATTTTCTTACAAGGGCTAATGTTTTTTGTTACCTATGCAATATTTAATATTATACACAAAAAAGCTATGATAAATGGAAAATTTATACCTAATATGTTGTATATATAATAAATAATAAATTTGTCATGAGTTATAACACTATTTTTTAATGTACTACCAGATATTTAATTAGTCCTAATAACTTTTTTAGTATTTAGAGTTGAATTAGATTAACGAATGAAATAAAAAATATTAGATTATATATAGGTACAACAGTGACAGATTTTTAGGTAGGTATAACTATATATAAGTAAAATAAAACCGAAATCTACAAAAATGTACTTTTTATTGTCAGTAGGGGCGAATGCAGGAAAAATTTCGGGGAGGGGGGGGGTGTTTTCTGAAAATTTGAAAATTTTATATTTGTATAAATTAATTATATAGAATTAAACTATATATTATTTGTTATTATATATTTTACAGTTAGATTTTAGATATAGATTTTATAATTTGCTAAAGATGGACAAAATAATTTTCAAAATTAAAAAATGTATCTTTACTACATATAATAGGTACTCATACATATATATGTTTTAATGTTTACTTAGGTATAGAAATTCATGTAGGTGCTTATTATAAATTAAGTAGAATGTATTGAATTATGTACTCGTATAAATAATACATTATAATATGTATACATACTTATAACTTATAAGTAGTCATATTATTTGTTATAAAAATATTAATATATTTAAAATGATAATATATAGGTGAAATTAGTATATTATATTATTATGTTAGAAACAGAAATTTGATTATAATTGTTACTATAACATATATATAAGTTTTTTTTTGGTATATATTATTATATTTGTATGGTAATTTTTGACTACTTTGTTATAGTTTTGACTTTTGAGTAGGTACCTAATTTTAAAATTAATTTTTGCTATTCCATAATTTTATAATAATATAGTTAATATCCACATAAAACCCTTAATTTAAAATTTAAAATAGATGACCATGTATACCTAACCTGTATTTTACATATTTATATCATTTATTGGGTAGGTATATTATATTTATATATTTATACAAATAATACACCATACCATCTCAATTCGCGAGTAAACATTAACCCTACTCAATTTTGGTTTAATTTTTTATCTCGTAGGAAAGTTTTCAAGTCAGGTTGTCTATTTTCTTATTTTTCTTGAATTTCGGAAAGGGTTTCAACCCCAACCCCTCCCCCCTTGAGTTCGCCCCATGATTATCATCAAATACGTATTTCAGTAACAAAGTTACCAACTTCAGTGCAAAACTCATTCTGTGCATTGCACTGAAGATGGTAGTAACTTTGTAACTCAAATATACGTATTTGTTGATAATAAAAAGTAAATTTTTGTGGATTTGGTTTTATTTTATTTACATAAATTATCTACGAGTACAAGTGCTTAAAATATTATAAATAGGCACCAGCTATAACTGTACGTACCTATAATATATTCTTTTGACGTAAACGATTTATGATATTATAACAGACTTTTATTATTATTATTATTATTTTTTCTATCTCTATTTTTTTAATCGCCTTCTCGAATTTCGTTTTTAAAAAAAACCAAAACTTTTATTTTTTCGGCAGTAATACGAATATTGAACAGTGGAGTAATACGATACGGGAAACCGATTATCGGCGTTTTAACGACACATCCTACAAAATAAAAATCGAGTATACGAGAATTGTAAAAAATATTTTATATATTATACCTATATGTACACACGTACCAATATAGTGGGCTACTCGGATGTCGCCCCGAACGATCGCTGTTGTTATTGTAACCAGAAGACGCTTTTGCCCCGACAACCATACACACAATATGGCGTTCTGTCGCACTTGAACGCTCTCGACGTTTAATAATATAATATATATTTTAGGGGAAAAAATACGCTCTCGATTTTTCGTTTCGTTTTTATTTTTATTTTTTTTTTTATTCACAATTATGTAAGGAATCTGTGACAGTGTGACTGTTTACTATAATATTACTCTATATAATAGATACGAGGGGATAATGATGAGGAAGTCACGGCCGTTGAACAGCACACACCGGCGGGTAGTAAGTATCTACTATACATACCGTGCCCGAAACTGAGGAATTATCTCAGAAAAATTAAATTTCATCGTGTTCGAAAAAATGCACTTTCCAAACGTTGGTGTACGACTGCAGCGCAGTCAATGGAGCGTATTGTGACCACAGTAAATATTACGCGCAGACAACGATCGAAAACGATATATTTGACACCAGGATATACGTATTAACATGTTCGAGTCATGCTGATCTATACACATATATATATATTTTATATATATATATATATATATATATATATATATATACATATATGTATGTAAATGTATATATTGTATATATTAATCGCCTCGTAAGATATTTTTAGTGTCTCTGTATATTTTATAGACGTTCAATAAAAATAAATACATTTTTTTTTTTTTTTTTACATTCCAAAGTAAGTACTTGTTACACATACACGTGTCATTATAACGCGGTTAAGTTACAAATTGATTACTGTAGTGACATTCAACATAATATTATATGTATACATACCTAACCTATAACCTATATTATACGTTGGTTGACAAATGGAATTAATATTTTTCTTATCATACTAAAAACATATATCTACTATTACTATTACCATTGATTATATATAGTCATATATATAATCAATGCTATTACATACACTATATATATATATATATTACATTTACAGTTTCTCAATGAACTTTAAATGATTCGTACGGGAAAGCAAACCTATTTATTCTGCAGTGTATAATATTTAGAGTATCTATATACTTATTTTTTTTTATTAATTCAGTCAATTAATATTCTCCAATCGTTATTGTGTACTGAAGACGGTAATGACGTAGTTATTAAAATACGTATTTACCTAATAAAAGTAAATAGATTTTTGTGGAATTGAGTCTTTTCGTTTAATCATTACAAAATCCACGAGCACTCATATTATAAACAACAATACATTCTCAATTTACCATTTAAAAATTTTTATTTTAATTTAAAAACGAGTACACGATATATATTATATTGTAACGCCTATAGCTTTACGATCGTAAACGTTTGTTGGCATTTCAATGATATTCGTCGTATTTGAATACAACGCCCATAGCTGCATTATACGTATTTGTACAGAAGAAGACATATGATGATATAATAATACAGTATAATGGTGCTTTCATTTAACATTGACACATTTGCAATCATTTTCCAATGATAAATGTTAACATTTTAATTTGTATACATAAATTATACACGTGGCATGCTAATTTCGTTTACTGATGTACTTGAACGATCATATGGTATATTATTATCACGTATGGAGAACACTTATAAAAATGTTCTATAAGTAGTATTATTGAGTATATTATAATTATTAGTATATAATTATTTACTATTTATGAATGTTAATTTCTGTGCAGATAAAATCACATGTTGTGAAGTATTACGAGTTCCAATTGAAAGATTATTAGATTCTGGTGAAAATTATCCCAGTGAGTCCTTATTATTAGTACTAATATTTAAATTTGGATTTAAATCGTCTATATAATACTCGTAGTTGGCATTCATCTTACGATATTAACATACTGCAGGGTAAGAATACTAATGACTTATAATTTAACAACATTAAAATCATATATTATTATTTATTATAATGCACATATTTACCTAATGTAATGGATAGGTATCGTTGTTATTCTCACTTCAAAATGAACCCTAAAGACATTAGCTGTAAAGTACGACTGCTGTATAATATATTTTGATACACGTATATACGACCTAATTACGTAATTTTGTTTAAATGTAAAACGAATAGTATAAATTAAACAAAATAGTTTTTATACGTTATTTTAGCTCTGAATAAACATTGATTTTCCGAGTGACTTATAACGGTGTGATGAAGAGATAATAATATGTCGTACGTGTTTTTGTTTTGTTTTACGTGAAAATTCCAGTCATTAATTTTCAATGGCTACCATTTTTTTTTTTTTTATTTTATCTGTTTAAAATTGTTTATTTATAACTTTCTATATCATGATTAGAAAAAACTTTAAAAGTAAATATTTCAGTACATTTAACTCTGACCTTTCTTAGATTTCGATCTTGAATACCTACCGCAGCACCCATGGTTTCTACGCATTTGTCATAGGTATAATTAAAAAACAATTTATTAATGACAAATTATAGTTAGAAATTTATAATATATTATATAAAATGTAGAAAAAAGTTAAACAGAATTACTTATGTGGAACATAAACTTCTATATAATGTATATAAAATATCTACCAGTAAGTATAATGTATAGGAACCTAACTAAAACTAAAAAGTGAAAACAATATTTTTTGAAATTATAAATTAAAAGTGGGTGGAAGCACTTCGATCATCCAAAAGGATATTAATGATGGATTTATCTATTGAATTTTAAAGCAATGATAAATCATTCCTCTCGATAATACGATCGAGAACGAAGTTTGATGTATTATATTATTTCCCGATATATAACAATGTACCTAGTACCATCATTTTTGGTAGTTTTCCTAGATAAAACTACTGAGAAAATCGAAAATTTATATTTTTAAAATACCTTTAAATTTGTAACCTCAAAAAGTGTATTATTGTACAATGTACACATACCTAGGTAATATAAAACTAAATGAATAAAACTAAACCATGAAAAACATATTCAATTTTAAAATGTTATAAAAATTACTGAAACGTGCGGGTAAAAGTATTGAAATTTTTATCAAATAAATAGTGCTATAGTAAATACTTAATATACATTTTAAGTTTCTGAAATTATAATTTTCAAATTTATAAACGTTTTCGATAGGTCTGCCTTATATGTTAAAGAAAACTACTGGAAAAATAAAAAAAAATTATATTTTTAAAATACCAAATACAGAATTAATTATCCTATCAGAATGCACTTTATCTAAAACCTTTTAATCGACTCCTTTTACCCAAAAAAGTGTATTTATAGAAAAAAAAAATAAAAAATAAAAAATACACCATTGTACAAACAATTATACATTCCTCGGTACGCTCAGTATCTAAAATATGGTACAATGTCTATTTAATATGAATCAATGAATATACTATATTCAAGAAACATTTTTTATTTTTATTAGACAATGAATGCAATTGATATAGGAATGCAATATTTTTTCTAAAAATATTATTAAGTACCTAGTAAATCTTGAAACGTTTTTTGATAAACTTGAAAAAGTAATTTATACAAAAAATTTATTATAATTTTAATGTATTTTATAGGTGCGTGGATGAAATTATTCGCTTATATCTGCATATTTTATTCTAAAATTATCACTTATACGTTATATATATATATACCTAGGTACGTAGTTTGTTTATTTACATTTTGAATTAAAGCCAGTTGAACAAGAATACTTGTATACCTATAATATATATATATATATATATAATTATTTACACAAGCGGTAGTAACGCAATGTCATATATTATTATTATTGTTCAACAGTAAATGGAAATATTGTCGATGAAGATGCGCTGCACACTGATATAATAATATAATATATTGTTATATACAATTATAAATTTTTTCTCGGTATAATATGCATATTATAGCAAAATGTAACATCCGTATATAATATATAATATATAGGGTGGAAGGTGATGCAAAACTCTATATAGCTGGATTATTCTAGATTAATATTATATTACGGAATTAATTGACTTATTCTTGAAATTAATATACGAAATCGTTTTAACTTCAAATAATCAATGTATAATTATTATTATGATGGGCAATTTGAGAAAAAAAAAACACATAATTGAATTTGGCCATTAAAATATCGAGAAAATCGAATCGACGAAAGATCGTATAGGTATAACATTCTCGTATATTTGAATTTTATAACAGGTCAATAAACACCTGGAAATTGTGGTTTTCATTCTATAAAAATTAAAAACAAATGTTAAATTTACGTAATTGGGAGACGGCTATACCTAGTTATAATACTGCTATAGTGAAAAGAAATCGGCGTGTAGAGGTGATTGCGAATAACGTGGATTATTATTATTATTATAATAGGCATGACAAAATAGATAGGTATTATCATAGATTTTTGATACGCACAACCCGCTAAATATTTTCTCACCTCACCTGTGTTGTAGTTCACCACTTCTTATTGTTATCTTATGTATTGTATTCTTGCCCGTATTTACTTGTTAATTATATAATAGTGCACATATAATTTTAATGAATTATATTTGATATTATTTATTATGTTTCAAGTTATTATAATCTATGTTTAATTGTTTGTTTACCTAGGGTGCGTTCGAAAACTCTACTCTAGTTAACTCCAGTCAACTATAGTCAATTTCGTGTCGATCGAGAAATCAGTGTTAACTCTAAGGTTACCGTTCGAAAACCTAGTGTTGTTCACTGGAGTTAACTCTTGTTACCCATAAGAAATCGCTAGGTTCTTTTAACTCTACTGATAATTATTCTTATCATATATAGATAACAAGTAATTTTCATTTATATTCCCGCCTATATAATGTGGTATAACCAACATTTTGTTAATAATTGTTTTTACTTTTTCGGTTTTTCATGCTTTTTAAATTTTCATCTTTAAATTATCGTCTTTTTCATCATGCAAGTAACAGTAGAGTTCAAAAACCAAGAACATAAAGTTTTCATTCCTTATGAATTATATAATTATCTAAAATCAAGTGAAATAACATGATATTTATTGAAATCTCTTCATTAAACTAGAAAATATATTGTACCAAAACCCATATAACTATAATTTGTAAACATTTTTACTCTTATTTTATTAGATGAAGTACAGTTAAATAAATACATATTAAATATATTGAAAAATAAACAGCCTGAACAAACAGATTCATTAAAATATAGCAACAAG
>JAIPRL010001027.1:72082-100946 GCA_025469235.1 Pemphigus obesinymphae
TATATTTTTTTGTTGTTTGTAGTAGATTATTCAATGATTTTCCCATTGCATCTACAATTAAAAATATTGTTGAATCATCTTGTTCCATTTTTGAATATAAAGAAAACTTAAAATCCTTGTTTTAAATATTATAAACGTGTTCGCGGGTCACTTATCAAAAGATATTATCAGTGTATTCTGTGATTAAACTCTACTCCATTCTTATCTACTTTACCCAACTCATTTACTCTATTCTACACTACTCTACTTTAACTCCGAATATTCGAACGCACCTCTAAAATCACCGTCGAAATTCGAATCCGAATGACATAATATTAGACCGACGAAAAGTGGTGAACTACGCCGGGTGAAGGGAAGGTGCGCACACGGGGGGGGGGGGGAACGTGTCAACCGTGATAATACCTATCTATTCGGTCGTGATAATATGGGGGCGGTGTACCACAACAATATCACCAATGCATCAAAAATAACGCGTAGGTATAGTACGTTATTATGGCGGATGCGAGAGAAGAAACGGTTATAATAAGAGCGTTATTTCGTTGGGAAAATCGATCGAAGAAATGCCGTCATTAAACCGCGGAGTTTATAATGATATATATACGGTGTAACAGATCACTATTATACGATATTATAATATTATTAATGCGGTGCAAATTATTGTTTCAATATAGCCTGCACGGTACGAGCGTAATAATATGGAGAAAATTACACGCGATATAATGGTGTTCTCGTATAGCTCGTGCTCGTAAGGATCGTAATAATATTATTTTCCGTCAAAACGATTCGAACCTGGTTTGTGTCTAATTGTACTCGGGACTCGCATAAAAATAAAATATAAACCGCTTTTGATTCCAATATAGCTGGTAATGTGTGTGTGTGTTGTGTTTACCTTGTGATTAACATTGTACCGGCTACCGTAGATGCTAATATCCAATGCATTATATATACGCATACATATGTGTTTATAAATAACTACACACACACACACACACATATATAGTGTATACCTTATAGTGTGCACAGCATCTGATCTGGCCACCAGTGTTATTGTTTTTCCATCCTTATTATATCCGTACAATATATATAAGGAATACTTTTTTCCTTCTTCGTTTTTTTTTTTTTTCTACCTAAATAGCGGTCCATAATAATTATCGTCGACCTTGGGCTCCGTTGGGTGGTCTGTTGGACCGGTTGTTTCGCTTTTGCCTTCTGGGGTCCCCCTCGACAAAATATCAAGTGTGTGTGTGTGTGTGTGTGAAGTGTACATATCTCTCTCTCTTTCTCTCTCTCTCCATGTATACTCGTATATATACACACACACACGGGAAGATTCAGATTACCCCAAGATTTGTGTATATTGGACGGGGGGGGGGACGATCAACCCTTTGCGCGAAATTATCGATTTTTCGTGTACGACGAAAAGCGTTTTTATTTTTAAAAGTGTGTATCATGTCCGAAATGAAAAAAATAAAACACGTGCGTCGTACCCGCGAGACGACTACCTATATATACCCACGCCGCACCGGTTTGTTGGCTCATAAAACACACAAATATTTCGTTGATAACGTGTGCTCGTTAAACAATGCGTGTTAGTTACACGGAATACAAATTACGCTGCAGTGCGTGCGGAGTACGTTGATGAGCCCGCCTGAAATGCACAGTACCTCTGGAATCTGCTATAAACAGACAATAGTCTTATATTATACTACCAAGACGTGTAATAGGCGTATATAACGGCCTTAAAAACCATTCATCTCGCGATACCCGAAGATATCTGTGTCCAAACTTCAAAACACATTTTAACACGGTTTTACACTTACGAGTAATAATAAACTGCTAAAAAGTTTCGTTTCGATCTCTAGAAACTTGCTCAAATGCCTACCCATATATATTGTAATATAATATTATATATACCTAGGTATTCAATTCGACAATTTCGTTTTCTTGGTTATTAAAAAGTAATGTTTCACAGAGGTTATAAAACACCAAGTTATTGCTGGAAACGTTTACGTTACAAACGACTCGCGCGACCATAAATGTCTCACGGTGACATTGACGACGCGATAATAACTTACGAAATATAATATTTAATATTTATCAGCATCATTTTATGGCGGTATTCTCTCCTGCGGGTAGTGATAAAAAGCTCATCTTGCATATTATATAAGTCCAATCGATAAAATTACATTTAGTAAAATATGTCAGCGGTTATTCTCCTCGTTGGCGCAGACTAATAATTTTGGACTGCGCCTTATTTCATCTTACAGCTGGCCTATATCAGTGGCGTTGAGGGGAATGAAAGTTCTTTTGGAGACACCAATATTTTTTTCAAACCTAAATTGTTTTATATGTATTTAGCTCAATAGGTACAAATTAAGGAGAATCTAATTTCCAACATTACGTATTGTATAGGTACGTATATTAAATTACACATATAGGTTATATATTATGAGGATGCTACTTATTTATATAGATGGATAGATATTAGATATTTTTTTTCATAACGGTGACCCAAATTTTCTTCTAAATGGTCTTAAAAAGATCTACGAAATTTGCATTTGAATAATCCATATTATCTTGTGGCTACATCAGGTTAAATTTCAATATGATAGGTAATGGAAATATTACATTTAACGGTACCACCTATGTGTTTTACTTAAAAGGGGAATTTTGTATTTTTTCACTGTAGACACCATATATTTTAATTTTTTACTTTATTTTAGTAACAATTAAAAAAAAAAAAAAATGTGAAATTCCAAATATGTTAGATATACGGATATCCCTATCCTAATGCAAACAATTTAAGGAAAAATGGTATAGAATTTTAGATAATTTCATAACTGGAAATCCGATGTTAAAACTCAAAATTTAAAAAGCTGATCATGAAGTATGAGGTAGAAGCACTTTGACCGTCAGATAGTACCTATAGGTGGATAATGGATCACTAATGTATAGAATTTTAAAGCAATGATAAATCTATGACTGTCAATAATAATTATTAGCAAAAAAATAGGTACAAAAAATATTTATAGTAAGATAATAAATACTCTGGGAAAATGTAAAGTTTCTAGAACCATTATTTTCACAATTGGATACGAGAAGTGGTGTATTTTCAATATTTATTAGGGGAGGTTTTAGCCAAAATTTTTTTTGCTTATTTACATGTTATGATATATATTTCATTTTGATGATTTTTTTTTTTTTTGCTTCTGGGGGGTCAGAACCCGGGACCCCCCCCCTTCTCCCGTAAATACGCCACTGGGTATATGAGGAAATGCCCCATTTTTTCGTTATTTTCTGGTATAGTTTTTCCTTACGCGTTTACACAAATGTAAAAACATCAATAATCCCTCTAAACCTTCTTGATCACAAACTAAGATAGAAATATACACTATACAGTATATAAGTATCAATTGCATCAAGTTTTCTGGTCAAAAATTGTTCACAAACTAACCAAGGAGATCCCTTGCTTTGCTCAGAATCTATAATTATAATTAGGTGAGAAATTCATCGAAATTCTATAATGCACGAAACTCAAGATATTTATAATTACATCTCGTTATAAAATATCTTTTAAAATATAAATAGCTAATACCTATCTTATTTTTCACTATAAAAATTGTTTTTAAAAATAATATAAAACTATTTAAAAATGTAGGAATTTTACCTTAAAATGGTTTTTTTTCTGTACCTGCACAAAAAAAATGACCATGCCCTTTAATAAAGTATTATGCTATTGTATTGAAAATTTTTTATTATCAGATATCATATAGTTATTAAAAAAAAATTTTTCATGAATAATGGATATTATTAAAAAATTCCAATGGGGGATTTATCCCCCATATCACCCTCGTAAACATGCCACTAATATATATATATAAATCATTGTGAATTGTGATAACTGATAAGTAATCATATATTTTTTTTTTATAATTTTCCAATTATTTTTAATAAATTAAAATAAAAAGAAAATATATTCAATTCCTAATATTGATATCGAAAATAAAAAAGTACAGAACTTCTGATTTGAATAATCTGTGTAAAAACATATTTCCTGAACAATTGTTTATTATAGTTACAATTTGACGACAGATATTTCAGATAGAAATTCTTATTATGCAAGTATTGTTTGTTCTTTATTCTTCGTGCAATATTCTTTATGCCATACGAATTTATCATAGTTACTTATATTGAAATTTACATTGTAGGCATGCACACACTATTACTGCGCTAATAATAAGATTTATATTGTTGAAGAAAAATGCAGTTATATTATTGCCGCTGTATCACTTGATGTTAAATAAAATAATTTCGAATAATACGATTATTGAATAGGTACAAGTATAGAATTATTATCGACGACCTTACCGTGGATTTCTTGTGATTTAAAAAATACTCTATGACTGTTTTTACGTCACACTTTTATGAATTTCACATTTTATTAAAAATGTTTTATTAGGAAAAAATAAATAAACCATATACCTAATGTCAACGATTCAAGAAATGCTTTGTTGTTAAGTACATTTGTAATCATAAATGACGCACATTATAAATAATCTAACAAAGATTTGTTCGATGATCACAATATATTTTCGGTGTCACCAAAAGAAAAGCTTATTATATTAATATATTATATATAATGTTAAGATATGATGTTTAAATATTATTAGGGTATACAATGGTATACCTTAATCGTGGTATACCCAACCGGGGCGAACGGTAAAAAACAATGTAAGAATACGTAAATACAAACGTGTGAAGCTTTATACCATTTTCTTTTATGTAAATCTGTATAAACGGACGACAAAAAGAAGGAAACGCGATATGTATAATAATATTATAATATGGTCCAGCGATTTCGTCATATTGCAGTGATATTACATTGTACGTCTCACAGCGTGTGGCATTTTCCAAGTAGGTATACTTACTATACACACACCCTTCTTTTTCAACCGTATCTGAACGACAGTCGCACAGAAACGTACGTAATAATACCTACTGCCGAATAATATTGTATATAATAATTATTATATGCGTACGACTCGGTGAAAACTTCTAAAAAGCCAACAGCGACGGAACGCGTGCGAACCACCAGTGGTCACCAACGGTCAACAATAGAAAGCAACACGAGCACACAATATTATGAGGTGAATGTTTTTTATTTTATTTTATTTTTTGAACGACCACCGGTGAAAGTTTTCTCAAATATATTGACTATAAACGTGTACACGCGTGTTATATACCGAATGGGACACTTTTATTATGGCTGATTATTATTCCACGCGTTATCTCACGTGTTGCGGGATTGCGGTACGCCACGCGGTGTACAAAGACTGCGCGCAGTTGGTTAATAAAGGAACGGGTGAAATATATAAGAAAAAAAAAAAAACATCAACATCGTCGGAAACCAAAATATTATTACAACACGGCCACACAATATCGTAATGAAATGACAAGATATTATATTTTTTACATTATCGCATAACATATGGTAACACGAACGCGGTCGGCACCGTTAACAGTCCGCGGGGGAGGCGGGAGAGAGGGAAATATAAAAGACTGATTAAAAAAAAAAAAACAAAAAAAACGAAAAACCCGTTTTCGATTTGTTCTATTTCAATATTATCATATATATATTATATATGTATATGTATTTCTGTTTAATTGGCCGGTGTGTTTAATAATTATTGTTTCTATAAAATCCCTGACTGGCTGCCGTTGCGGTATTATATTAGAAATAATAATAATAATTGCTTTCGGCGGCTGAATTATGCTACCTGAAGTTACGCCCGGTAGTCCCGAAAGGCGGGCTACCTGCAGCAGCCCTGAGGGGAGATGGATGCTCTTACCTATACTATAAGTCATGTTTCTATTTATATATACTCGAGAGAGCATATATACGTTCGCCGGTGAGTGTATACATATATACGTGTTATACAGATTGCCAAGAGAAGAGATACAATATATAAACCAGAAATTGTGTTCGATTTGGACATAACGTTAAACCGGCGGAGTAATATTATAACGTTTCATAATAATTATAAATTATTACACCTCCAGAAATGTCGAAAACGATTTATTTTTGTTTGAAACGCGGGAAATGTTAAACGGGCGGCGAAAAAAAAAGACTCTAAATAACCACTCGACTTGTCGGCACTCGAAATATTATACCTATGATATTATGTCGACTCATGGAGAGTGTTTTTTTTTTTCTTTTCTTTCCTATGCGTATATGTTCACGTGTATGCGATATTGCGTGTGACATCAACAGATGTGTGCTCGCGCTTTTTCACGGATCCCCCGCCCGTTCGTATACGTATTTGAAGCCACGACTGAAATATTGACGACCGCGAATGCGTCCAACGCATTCCGATTCGTTCGGCCCAACGTGCATAATAATATGCATGTTGTGACTTGTGGTGTCACACACGCCTTAACCGCGAGCGTAATAATAAAAAAAAAATAAAAAATAAAAAAAAAAATGCAAAGTTTACCTTGGACGGCACTTGTGTTCTACTAATATTATAATATGTCTTGAAAAAAACCTTTGCGCAAACTGTCGCCATAAAAAAAACAAACCACTTTCCTACGCGAGTATATTATATAGGTACTCGTCCGTCATATATATATATTATAACATTATATGTTTCGTTGTAGGTGCCTGCCTATACATATTATATTCGTGTCAGTGGGTAGATTAGGCGCTGTCCGTCGAACGTATAATTGTGACTATAAACGTCGGAAAAATATTATTCGTATGATATGGGCAATATAGTTCCAAAGGAAATCGCCGTAGGACGCGTAGTGATAATATTATTATAATATACATAGATCTTTATCGGCGGGGGCGTCGGATTTCAATTCGCATATTAATTTTCATTTTAATAGCCGTGTCCGTTCAATATACAATATTGTACGGTGTACATATATATATATATGAAAAAACCGATCGTGTGTGGTGAGGGGAGGGTGGGGGTAGAGAATGCATAAATATTGTATTGTTGTGTATATTTCGTATTCGGTTTGTACCTATTTTCATTTTAGGGATTTGTAGCTTTCGGCTTTCAATACGGCACGACAGATACAGTAAAAAAAAAAAAAAAAAATTCAAAATGCATTCTGTACGAAAGTCTACCATTGTCTTGCAGTGTTCGGATCATTAGTGGCTAAACTATATATATATACGACAATGTGTTTATGATGATGTCCAGAATATATAGTATATGTTTTTGATAATTCGGTATAGAAAACATACGCAGGAAACCCGCCGATATACGTGTTTATTCGATGAATTATTACGGACGAATAGTATACTTGAGTATATTTATATTATATACAACGCACACACACCAGAAATGACGAAACAAAAAAAAAAAAATAAAAAATTTCAGTTGTAATTCATGTTACACACACACACACACGTTTCATGCCGTCGTGGATAAATACAAAACGTGTATAATAACAATTTCCTTGGGCGGATAGGTAGACATCATGTATACGTCACAGGATCGATTTTTTTTTTTTTTTGCCTTAAAATAATCCTTGTGTGAATCTATACACTATAATGTATAAACGCATGCATTTATAGATCAAATAAAACGATTGTATTACGCGCATTATAACGACGTTTTTTTTTTTTTTTTTTTTTTTTTTTTTATCAATCGGTTTCGACTACAATCCGGAAGCGATTTTGAAAATTCCTGTTGCCATCATACACATCATATTGTTATTGTATCATAGTGTAATCAACAAGCACAGAATATAATATAATGTATCATGACAAAATAGATAGGTATATATCATCACAGATTTTTGATACACGCACAACCCGCTAAAGTATTTCCTCACTCTACCTGTGTTTGTAGTTCACCAGTTCTTATTGACCAATATTACCTTATGTATTCTATTGCCTGTATTTACTTGTTAATTATATTTAATAGCGCACACATAATTTTAATAAATTATATTTGATATTATTTATTATGATTTAAGTTATTATATTATAATCCATCATGTTTAATTGTTTGTTTACTTAATCACCATCAAAAATCAAATCCGAATGACAAAATTTTGGACCAATGAAAAGTGGTGAACTACGTTATAGGCCGGGTGAAGGGGAGATGCGCACACGGGGAAAAAATGTGTCAACTGCAGTGATAATACAGCTATCTATATTTTGTCATGTAAATGTATTATATGCGTCGTAAATGTGCCTATATTTATAACTATTTTTTTATTATTTTTTTTTACGACGGTGACAAAATACGAACGGAAAGGAGATATACGTATACGTATATTATTATATATCAGTACGATGATAATGAAAAACCATTAGTTCTCATATGTATAATAATAATATATACCTACGCAGAGGATATACGTTCTATTCATGTGTCCGTGTGTATATATATATATATATTATGTATACGTGTATACGGACGGAATCTCCTCGTTATTATATACAACGCCGTCGTTCTTCGATCGCCGCCGCCGCCACCCGGTCCTCGTGGCAGGGTACACGTCCGACCGTCTGAGGGTAGGTTAGGCGTGCGACCGCTTTGTTGTTGCGGCGGCTTCGGACCCGGTCGGCCTAATGATGCGGTCGTTACGGTGTCTGCAGCGTGACCGCGGTATACGGTCCGTGTGACGCTCGCGGTGATACACGAAGATCGATCTCTGACCGACGTGGACCGCGCTCGTATAGACACACGGGTAATATACCTATACATACCGGCGTTGCGGTTACCGCGCGATTACCAAAACTGCAGGAGTACCTACGTTCAGAAACGTTATCCAGAGTTTTTATTTTTTTTCGCCGGAGAACAATATTTGTCTCCGCCCGTTTCATCGAACCACACTGCTATATGAAATTTCATTAAAATTGTCTATACCAAACTAATTTTTTTACTTTAATTGTTATTTTTACTAATATCGATGGAGAACAGTGATGTTATTTCGTGATTTTCAAAAAAAACCCCGCAAGTGTGATATTATATATGGTAACATATTATGATACTATTAACCGCACGTATACCACATATAACCATTGCTGTTAACGATTGACAGAGTGCGTGAAAGAAGACGACTTCTCCAGTGTTATTTTCTGAACGATAAATTCGATCGCCGATGTTATCCGGCGACACTGGAAAACGTTTCTGAACGCACTCCTGTGAAGAAAATACGGTATTCCACCGATGCCGTGTCACGGTGTATATATATAGAACGTGTGTTGGCGTACGTTGTTTTTCGTGGTTTTGGTAATCTGGGTGTGGTATAAATTCATAGGCGGCATTTTGGTGGGGGGGGGGCATGAGGGTGCAATTCATAGATAATAAATGAATGGAT
The DNA here is from genome assembly GCA_025469235.1 of Pemphigus obesinymphae. Classification (NCBI taxonomy): domain Eukaryota; kingdom Metazoa; phylum Arthropoda; class Insecta; order Hemiptera; family Aphididae; genus Pemphigus; species Pemphigus obesinymphae. Next base: position 81,428 of record JAIPRL010001027.1, read on the forward strand.
CGTAGGCCGTGCCTATATTAGCAACACGAGGGGTCGCGGTCCGGAATGGGGAAGAAAGAAATACTGCTTTTATATAGCGCTCTCACTCCAGCAAGGGGTACCTTATCATAATAAATCGCATTTCACAGCATGGAAAATAAATATAAACACGAATATACGATTTTTTTTTTTTTAATTTATTATTTAATCATTTAATATATATTTTTTCGCCATGGTTCGTACGTGTATTATTGTCATAGGTATATCTTCTAAAGATAATATATACTACGTATCATTTCATTTGTAAGTACCTACTATATAGTATAGTTACTATACATTAAAAAAAAGTAAGATAAGACCCTATGTAACCTCAAAATCTTAAAATGTTCATTCCTGTGTGTTCAATTCTTACGGCCTATCCATTCTTTAATGGCTATGGCGCAATTGCACCCACGAGAATTCTCTTGAGGGGACAGAAGTATTATTTTGCATCCACAGACAACACAGACAGAAATATTTAAGTAAATCATCTATTATTATATACTATACCTACTATTATGTATAGTGCTATATATTTAGCAGACTCCTAAATATAGTGTATTTTAGAGCACGTGTGCAATACGAAATGTATAATAAATGCATTTCGAAGTGTTGAAGCTTAATAAAGGAATCAAAATTGAAGACATTAGAGAACAACGTTATGATGGCGCTGTATCAATGTGCGAGACCCATAAAGGTGTATAAGCAACAATATGAGCAGAAAATAATTTAGGAATTAATTTACATTGTAATGCTCATGTTTTAAATTTATGTCTCGTATATTTAACAAAACAAATACCTTGTGTTCGATATATGTTTGGTACATTATATAATTTTGTCGGAGCATCCATTTAAAAGGTTTGCTATTTTCAAACAATTGTTAAGTTCTAATGGGGGTCCCTAAATACTCAAGATATTATGTAATACACTCTGGAGTTGTCATTATGAAGTCTTAAGATCACTATAGTCGTAAGTCACTATTACATAATAATAACTGCTGTAATTGATACTTTGGCTGAAATAGAATAAAATGATACGGAATCTGGATCTGATGCCGCTACTTTATTGAAATACATGCAAACATTTGAATTTGTATTTGTATTTTATTTTATTAGAAGATGTACTATTAAAAATAGATATCCTACCTAAATATTTATAATTTCCAACGTCAAGTTATGGGTTAGTTAGTCGAATGGTTAAAAAAATTGTAAGTAATTTTGAAGAGTTAAGAACATAAATCAATTTTCAGAAAGTATGGGAAAAAGCTACTATCATTTCAGAAAATAATGGTTTTAGTGAGGCTAAACTACCACGAAAAATATCCGCGCCATTAAAATTAGGTGGCGGCCAAAAACAATCTGTTTAAGACCATCATCAAATAAATTTATTTTTAGCATTTTAGACACAGCAATAATGTGCATGAATAGTAAATTTAAAGAAAACGAAAATATATATTAGATATTTTAGGGAGATGTGGGAGGTGAAGCTTCCCACGGGTTTATGAATCATCATAATTTTTACACCCTCATTAGTGTCTATCAAGTGCCGCTTTTGCGGTATAATAGGTACCTATATATATGTTTGATATTAATAGTAAAGTTATTTATTATGAATATCTTACCGTCATATAATATCATCACTACATATAAATATAGTCACAGATTTGAAATGTCTATACTATATACATCTATGAATATGTACATGTATCATACTATAAGTATGGGTAAACGCTAAACTACATATCAATTGAGTTGAAATATTTAACTTTATGGTAATATGTGGTATCAATTAGCCGATAACATGAATTATTGACTAATCAGGGAATATATTATCGTTTCACACCGTCAACACGAAACACGTCAGAAAGATGTATAATAACGCCTTTACAATGTTACTAAAAAGGAACTATAGTTATTAAAAAATAAACAGCTTGATATTTTTTTACCCTACACTAACTTCTTTAACTTGACTCGTTACATAATTACCAAATTAATAGATAACGTACTACCGTACCTATCTATTTCATATTTATTACCATTGCGGTGATTAAGAAAGTTGATGTTACTTAATATGTATATGAATAATACAACGAATTTTTGAATGTCAAAAATTCGGAACCAAAAATGTAAATAATTTATATTACTGTACTCGTATACCTACCTACTATTTTTTCCGTGAAATTCGTCTTTTAATCATGGATAACAAAATATGGTTATTAATTCAGAGCCGTCCCGAGGGGAGGGTGTCCCTTGAAACTTATTTTGAACTTATTTAAAGTTGATTACCGTTTTGTTTTTGCGTATTTTATGTTTTTAAAAGAAGTACTTATTATATAATTTTTTTTCAAACTGTCACCCTCCCCCCCCAACAAAATTCTTCAGGACGGCCCTGGTTATTATACGGTAATAGTTAAAACCTAGAAAAATTGTAATCAAGTAATATTTTCAAAACTTACGAGTTGTAATAAAATACGTGACTATAATAGAAGTTCGTAAGAAGTTCCTTTAATTTTTATTTTACAACAACTTGTAACTCGATCAAGTCCATAATATAATAATAATCCGTATAATAAAACTTAAGATAATGTCAGTGCGATAATTTTTAAGGAGTTCTATATAGGCAATTTTTATGAAATTTCAAGAAAATGAAAATTGAAAAATGTTTATATGCATTTTAAAAATGAATACTAATAATGGGTCCCATTACTATATACATTTTTCTCGTGGCTATCACAAATTTATGAAATTTTATTGAAAATATTACTTTTGCATTTCTCATCATTTATAAAAACTTAAAAACATAATATAAACGATAAAGAACAACATTATTTAGCGCCCTGCGTAACCGTTATGTAATATGCGGTGCGTTCAATCATGTTTCATGCGTTATTAAAAAATAACATTTTTAACTATTTCAAATAAATATAACACTATAGATACCTAGATAACGTTGTTATCTATAATTTATTTTTCGTTTCATATTTCCATAAGATGTGTCGTGAAAAAACGAGAAATGTTACCACGAGTTTTTCATCGAAAATTGTTTGCGCCCACATCCTTTTCTCAACTTCTCAACACTTCGGGCGATTATTACCCCACCGCGGTCGGGACACATACTTACTGTAATTTATCATGCATACAGCTTTTACGGGATACCGTATACCAGACAATGTCCGATGATTCACTGTTGCCAGGCGGGCCGTTCCGAAGAAATATTTAGAGGCTGGGGGGTCAGGGGTGGGCGTGCTTGTGTCTCGAAAATATCGACCAAATACTTCGTTAAAACCGTAAATAAGCAAAAAAAAAAAAAAAAAAACCACATTATTAACACTTTCTGTTTTTTCTCGTTATCCATTGAAACACACTTCAAATTGCCGACTGGTGTTTAGGGGACGAGCGATACCCTATCGCTACATATCGGAACACGACCCTGATCGTTCCTGCACAAATATATCCGATGCTACATATTATATGTACGCACGTAGGCTGATATGATAACGTCGCCGCCACCGCAACCGTCGTACAAGTCGTTTTGCGGTTTTTTCCTCTCTTTATTTTATTTCATTACAATATACGTATATATTTTGTATATATTTGTATACATATACATATATATATATTATATACATTTTTATTATAATATACCTGCCCTTCAGGGGGGCGTGGCGCGTTTGGAATAAAATCTCGGTTTATTTTCCAACCTGCTACATTCGAATTCCACCGGACCGGGTCATCGCGTTATGGGCCAACCTGTCCACCTGTTAAAAAGGTGTACATCGTATATGTATATATAATATACATACTATATACTGTTGCAGTTGCGTGTATATACCGCGTGTATATACGGTCCAGGAGACATTCGATATAATATTATATTGTGTTCTCGAGCGCGCGCGCGCGCGCGGCAGCCACCTTCGGGGCCGCGTTACTACCGCGACGACCGTACACGGACAATCCGAACGAAATAAAAATGATGATTTGGTAGACCGTCGGGACACCCGACGAAAGACGAACAGTTTCATGTCGTTATTTAATTAATATATAATCCATACAGGTACGCGCGACGTACGCAACCCGAACCGGAAGCGTCAATCCACATTCTTCTGAGAGGATTTTCGTGGTATTAACCACGGTATATGTAGAGTCCATAGAGGTAGTATACGTCGTGTACCTATACACCGGTTACAATAATATCACACGCAGTAAACGACCGTCGAGAAATTATAAATAGAGGTGTATACCTATTATAGATACTATTATCTACTAATCAACTACATTAGCGCAGAGGTACGTTTATATAATAATAATAATAATAATAATAATCGGTATATAATACGCAATTATTGGGTATTGGTTTTACGGGGCCGTCCGCCGGCGGAATGTGCGCGGCGCGCCGCCGTACTAGAACGGATCTGTAGAAGCGTAGAACGGAATTTATTTCGCGCGATGAATCGCATTTCCCGTAACGTTATGCGATCTCGAGTGCCTCTCTCGAAGTGAATGAATGCAATAACGATTCATTAATCGTAATGGAATGCACGCGTGCAACCACAAAGGACGCCGCCGCCGCCGCCGCCGAAGATAATTTCGACCGCTGACGTGAACGAAAAAAATCCGATCGTCATCGATCAACTGACGAGTGCTTATCACAAAATCACACAAAATAGGTTTACAGAGAAAAAAAAAAAACAAAACATAAATAATCGCCGTTTGTGTTTTACGAAGAGAAAAAATCATACGCAAACATTATTGTACCTACACGAATAGAAATATGTAATCGAATAGGTGCAGGAATTGAAAATTTTAGAGTATTCTACTATACATAGGTACATTATAATATACACTCAAATAATGTTGTAGGATCGCACGTGTTGTGAAATTATATTCGGGGTCTTAGCCGGGGGGGAGGGGCTACATCATGTGCTTCAGCCTCCCCTGTTGTCGTATTTATTTTAATTTTTATAATTTATTATACATTCATGTAAGTGATGCGTACATGATCTATAATGTTAATAATATTATTATAGCATACAGGACAATATATAATAGGTACTAATGTACATACTATGATAACACTTGTCATATTTTATGTCACTTCATGAAGCCAATCGACTGGGTACACTTATCCTATAAAAATTCGAATATAATCGATTTAGAATAAGTGTATGTTACGAGTACAATGAAAAATCAGTAGCCCTCCCTGAAAAATAATCTTGGTTACAGCACTGATTTCATTGATTGACGAAATTTAATTTTAACGCGTTTTTCTCCAATATCTATCCCGAAATAATTGCGGTTATTAATTTTTCAAAAAGTAATCCAATTTAAACAGTTTTAAAACTGCTGGAAACACGTTTAATTGGAAAGTGTAACTACATCATGCGCGATTGTTTCGCACTAGTGCAACTAGTGCACACAGATTTCAACATGTTCGGTACACGAATAATAAATGAATAAGTCTACTATATATATATTATAAAAAAAAAAAAAAAAATAGTGTATGGACACTAGTTATTAATAATTTTATATGCAACATGTAGGTAAAGTATAGGAATCATAGTGTGACCTATTGAACTATAACGATCTATAGGAGGGACATATATAATTCCTATAAAATTTTTTTACTAATAAATACAATCTAGTCAAAATTTGAGATGTCATTGTGTCAATGTAATAATACATTTTTCTATAATTGTATTTCTGTGCATCCATTACCTTATAATACGGTAATTTTAGTTTCTCACATATACGTAAATAATGAAAGAACATTTTGGAGGGACTATAATACATATTATATATAGTTTCCAAAAATCCTACGTTTACGTATTTGCCGTTTGATCAATAGTGAACCATTGATTACGATTGCATATAATATAACCAAAACATATATATATATATATATATAGGTATGTACCTAGTCCATCTATCGAAATAAAGCTTGCTGAAAAATAAAGTTGTACTTTTTAAATGGGTACATGTGTTACAATGTATAAAATACATATTTTAAATATATGTTTTAATTTTCCATTCATAATCTTTATGTTTATATTTCGTTAAATTCCATCTAATGCTATATATACCTAAGTATATTCAATATTCTATGTACGATTTTTTTAATAAAATTATTAGAGAATTACGTTCCTATAGTTGAGTTTTATAATCACGTTTTAAATGCACGATTCGTTAATCGATGACACTTTGATAAAAAAAATATATATAATAGATTCAGGTACTTACATTTGCGCAAATATATCCTCGAGTTTTGTGTTTGTTTCATAATTAACGGATTTCGTTTGTACACTGTATGTCAACTATATCGCACTTCAAATAAATAATATCGAATAATAAGTATAACAATAATAAATATTTAAAATCAAAGCACTCAAACCTCGTATTTATATAAATTTTACGCGGTATTATGATAAACGGTCGACCGTGAGAAACGAACACCGCCGGTGAGTGTGAAAGACTCTGCACAATCGGACGCACATGCCCCCATGAGTACAGAGTAGTCTAGGTCCAACCTTCGCGCCATCTGACGGATAAATGCGAATATTCGTCTTCTTGACGATAGATGTTTTTCATATACTGTTCTTATTTTGAAGAAAACCTGATTTGTGAACGAAAATAAATGTTATTAAAATACTAATAATATAATAATTTTATAATTGTAATTTTAAATTTAGTTTTCCTAACTATAGGTCCTAACTTGAAAAATGGTATCTAAACTATTACTCTTTTTTTATATGGATATGAACGTCTAAAAATAGGTGATATTTAGGTATTATAATACATCTAATATAACATTTTTCAATTATAATGACAAAATATTATAATACCTAAATATCTGCCTTAACCTAAACTCGTATTCGTATAAGAAAGAATAATAATTTAGGGATGTCCTTTAAATTTTAATCTATTAATTAATTTATTCATAATTACTATAATACTATGTTACGTGTGCGATGAGGGAAACAGAAAAACGACGTTTACAATCCCCTTGAAATAACTGATCAAAATTGTTTAAATACTCTAGTCCTTTCTCTATAGAATGAACTTTTTTTAGGAATAAACTACTATTTTTTGATAGTTTTATTATTTATTAAATACTTTGATAGTAAATCCTTGGTTTTGATTAATTGCTTTGTTAATTACAAATTACAATTCAGATATATTATTATTTATGTACTATACTAGGATGATTCATTTAGTGTGTTCAATGAACACTGTTCATCTCGTTAATAGATTTCATTTTTGTTTTTATATACATAAGTATGTTTTTAAATTCTAAGAATTTATTAGTTTTACAATGATGTGTTTCTTTTTATATTTGTATACATATTTTTGGACTGGAGTTTTGATGTAAAGAATTTTTTTGATAGAAAATTATTTTTAGTTGGTATTGGTACTTAAGAGTTTAAAGAGGTTTTTTTTCAATTTCCTAGTAAATTTTTTAAACATAAAAGAAAATTAATAAAAATTGATTTAATTTGGAAAATAACAATGCCAGAAACTTTAAATTTCTACCAAATATAACTGTAGTATTATATTAATGTGATAAAAATTAAAAAAAATTTTTACCACTATTCAGTAAGACATAAAAAAAATTCGATTAAATTTTTTTTAATGTAATTTTTTTTTGAACTGAGGAAATCGAGTAAATAGCTTTTTTAATAGCAAATGCATTTTAGTTGATAGAAGTAATTTTTTGATTAAGTTTTCTTTAGCATAAAGGAAAACATATAGGTAGTGAAACATTTTAATAAATGGGAAAATAACAAATAAAATTGTTATATTGTTACCGATTTTTTATTTTTTACTTCCCAATTTCGAATAATAATAATACACTATCCTGTTCGAAGATCGAAAGGATAAACATTCATCATCTGTATCCGAATCATTTTTTTTTTTTAAATAGGTATAAATTGTAGCGTAGTTAATTTATTTTATATCACTAAAAAACCAAAATATAAATTTTCTTTTTATTAAAAAATTTGGTCGTTTGAACTCAACTAATTAATATTACAAAAATTCATTCGCATCTCATACTCTACATTCCAGTGGCCAGTAAGTATGCCTACCTAAATAAAACGCTGAGAGAGCGATATAAAGTGACGAATCAGTGAAATAATATCGTTATATATGTACAATACTTAATAAATTATATATTTGTATTACAATAAAATCATTTTAACATTATAAAGCTTTATGTTATATAACCTTAAATGGTGGTGGGAGAAGAAAGGAAGGCCAAAAAGGAATAAAGCATCAACAAATAATACATCAACATAGTTTTAAATGTTGTAGAGATATTTTAAAAAAATGTATCGAAATTCAAATATTCGAGGAACATAGATCATAATAATACCTATATGCTATTATTCTAATAGTCGAATAAAAAAAAATTACTATGACGTTAAGTACTCAGAAACCGCTTTTCCTGTTGTGTATACGAATAAAATATTATCGTGACTTAATAACGCTTAAAGGGTAGGTAATAATACCTTGTCATTTTTTTTTTAATACTACCTTATGTACACGAAATTAAGAGTTCTCCAATTTATTTAAGAAAAATGAATTAATATTATATCAATTATTTTTTATATTTGAATTATGTTTTTCGTACATGTTAATATAAATCTTGAAGTACAAAAAAATATTTTTTTTAAATTATTTTTTAAAAAAATGGCAGTGGAATGACTAATGAAAGGAAACTTATTTTTTTTTAATGACCTCCATGGACGACCACCTGCAGGTCGCAATTTTCAATATAGAACAAAAAACTCAAAAGATTTTAAAAGAAGATGCCAAAATCTAGATTATAATGATATAGATTTATTATCTATATTTTATATATTAAAAAAGAGCGTTTCACGTCTACAGACGTTATTGGTGCATATTTAAAATATAAGAAGTAATATTTACTTTCATATCTACTGGTAATCCTTTAAAGCTTTCTCTGTCTAAAATTTTAGTAATTTTTACCATCATTTTTCTAACACAGTTTCTACTTTTGTTTTTACTCCTTTTCTATTTGTACTCCTCCTATTTGGGTTAATTTTATTTTTGCCTCCTCTACTATCGAAATAGCACTGGAAAGAGTTAATCCTTGTTTTTCAATACACATAATTACGTTTGGTATAAATGAGAAATTAGATTTGATGAACACAATTGAGTTTGAATAATCAATTCGACCAAATGAGTTATGTTAAAATATGTTAAAAAATAGCAATACATTGCAAAAATTTGTTAAATATGCGTTGAGTTTAAAAAACAGCAAAATATATAAAAGTATGCAAAATAAATATTCGTATTTAAGTTCGTAATTTCTCAAAGCAAATTTATATCTCATATTTTGAATATTCTATAACTATTATTGAAGAATATGCATTGCAAGAAGTCCCAAGATCTAGTTATAACTTATAAATGATTCTTAAATAGGTAATCTATTATAAACTATATTAATTTATTATTAATACAGTTTATTGGTATATCGATGTGGTATAATTGTAAAAATTGGTATTTTATTACCCATTACGGAATAATAAATAGGAATTTTGATAGAATGAAAAACACGCGTTTCTTCACTTTTTAAGACTATTTGTTTATGTAAATGTCAAACTTTAAAACACTCCAGACTTGCCAGACTACAAAATTAAGTTTTAAAAATATGTGAACTATCATTTATATTTTATATGTATATTATAATATATAATGAATAATTATTGAGAGAAATCTTGTATTTACAACACTAAACGCCTAATATTATGCACACCTACATGTAAAACTACAACTTCTTTAATCTACAGGTATTGCCTAAGATTTTTATATTTCTATAAAAAAAAAAAGTTACCTATTCTTGTGTATTTTATTTTAATGTTTTGATATAACAATAATAAAATAGTTAATATACCTACCTATAGTTTAAAAATGTAATTTGTTTACATTATCAAATAAGTAGAGAGAAAATTTAAAATTAATTAGTGCATCATACATAATATGTTAATATTAATATATGTAATTATTTAAATATATTGATTAATATATTTATAGTATATAATGTATTTCATTAAACATTATATTCGTAAATAAAACATTTTTTTCCACCTAAAAATAATTACATTTATACATTTTGATTTGAATTATGGTAATGTTCAGTATAGTAAAGTTAATAATCGTAACAATAAATTTAATGATTCTATTAATATAGTTAATTTTTTGTACTCTATTTTATCTCGTACAAACAAACAAACTTTCGGAATTATATGTAGGTATAGATATGGTAGGTATATCGACAATATCGTTATTTCATTGTTTACCTACCTACTGTTCCTTCTGCATATTTTATTAATTTTATTATTATTATTATTATTTTTATTTTATTTTTTTGTAATATCTGTGTTGAACTAATTATTATTTTCAAGTAGAATATCTACTATAAAATAACCAGATATTTAAATATAACTTAATGCATTACATTCCACATTTAATAAAAATCAATCAATAATTGACTAGAAAAATGTAAAGTAATTAAAACGCATACTTACAAACTCGTAAAAATATATGCGTCGTGACGAGTAAAACTGGTAGGCATAATTGACATAATTGGTTTCTATGCTCACATAACATGACGTGATTATGTAGAAGTGCACATCACTATAGTCAATTTTAATTGCATCTACCGAATACCGAATATTAATTTAATAAAGCGTTTATGTCCAAAATAACTAAAAAATCAATTTTATTTAAAATTATAGCATATTTGATTAGTCATAAATCATAAGTAATATATCCAAAACAAGATTAGTAAATATTCTATATTTTTAATAATTTTGAAATTTAAACCAATACAGTACGAGTATTAGTAAAACCAACTATTTTTACCGTATTGAACTTAAAACTGTGAAATAAGTGTCATTAAAATAAAACCGTGAACTCTATAGGTTAATAGAATTAATTGACCTATTATTCAAATTAAACATAAAACCGTTCAAATTACGATATAAATATTTTCAACAAGCAAATTAGAAGATATTTGCATTTCGATTCAAGATGAATAAATAAAATAAAAAAAACGAATATAGATTACAGATAATCTTTTCGTATTTACATTTTATATTAGATCAATGAATGTCAACCTAGAGCAGGGATCTCCAAACTACGGCCCGCGGGTCACATCCGGTCAGCGAACAAGTTTTAACTGGCTCCCCAATGGATGATAAAAAATCTAAAAATATGTGTAATATCTCACTACAGCATCGTTAGTTTTAACATTTTTTTTTTAATAAATAGAAACAAATTACCCATATATAGGTACCATATTTTACAACAGTTCAATGACTCAGCCATGTTTTTTTATCACGATTATTTTTGAGATAAGAAATGAAATTTAATTTTTTTTTAATCGAAAAGAATAGACCATTTTTTTTTAGTACCTAGCAGATTGTGAATGGGTTTGGAAATCGGCTTTTTTTGTAAACACAAATTATGTAAAATTAATATTAATCAAAAATATTTTTTAATTCTTGTACATGTTATATTATTTTTCTGTAAAATTGAAAATAATTTGTATTTATATACTTTTGGCCCGCTAAGTGCGTTTAATTTTTCATATGGTTCTCGAATAAAAAACTTTGAAGATCCCTGACCTAGAGTTTACAGTTTTCTCCAGATATCAAATTTGTTATGTTGCTGAATTAATGTGTAGATTCCACTTGAGAAAGAGTGGTTTAAAGACGTGTACTACACTTAGTATTGTATAAAGTATTATACATACTTAATAGATTATAATTTTTATAATTTTCAAAAAACGATTACCTATCTTTTTTTTACTATATATAGAGTATTATAATGGTTTTATTTCAAAAGAAATAGATATATTTGGAACGAGTTTTGTAATTTAATATTTATTTTATTTTATTAATGTATTTTGAAAATTTTGAAAATCTCTCTAGCATTCTATTAAGCTCCTATGTCATTCTGATATTGAACGTGTGAAATTTAGTTATTTTGTCTTCATTATACAGGGTTTTCTTTGTTAACCGTTTAAGGCTATTAATAAGGTAAGTATATACAATATTTGTAATTTCTATTCTCCCTGTAATCGGTTAATAATAAGTCTTCACAGTAGTCCGTCCATCCTGGGGTATATTATTTTCAATATCATCTAGGCCCTAGGGATACTTATTTTTACTGCTGTTATTATAGCTATCGAGAATCTACCATACGTATTTTGAGTTTGTGGGATCCATTTAACAATCGAATCTAAATCTTTGGAAAACATCGACCAATTTGATTTTTTCAAGTTACATCTTGCAATGATTTGAGCTGATTTTACTATTGGGATAACTAATCCCCATTCACCTATCACAGGTCTATGCTGACTGTGAGGGTAATGCTCTACGACTACTCTGCTTATTTTCAGGTCTCGTTTAAAGATTTTCTTTATATCAAACACAGATCAGGTGAGTAATTTTTCTGCCACCTAGGAGGTCTGAAAGGTTCCTTGCCTTTTGAGTTAAATGCTATATGCTAAATTAGGGTTGCCATATGATCCAGTTTAGCCGGGACACTATCGGTTTTAAGCATTGTGTCCCGGTGTCCCAAAAAAGCTTTTCGGGACAGCCAATCGTCCCAGAGTCCAACTTTAATATTTAATATTAACATTTTTTAATTCTTTTTTAAAGACATTTTTGAGTTAATATTTAAAAAAAAAACGAACTCCTTAAAGAACTTTCCTGACAAAATATTTGATCAAAAAATGGGATCACGTGTCCGATTACATCAAGTTTTCAGGTTGAAAAGTCTATAACAGAAAAAATATCACATTATATATAGAGTAAATCAAGAAAAATTTGTTATGTATTTGGATGGTGGAACTTTTGTTTAAAAGTATAGTATAATTTAATTTTCGACCAGGTTTTTTCAAAACAAAATATGGTAACCCTATGCTAAATGTATATGTCATTGTTTCTGATATGATCATAAAATATTTTTCCCCATTTGTATCAATTGTCTCGTAACCCCAATCCTGATGATAACTGTTATAATTTTTTGATATGTTGAAATCTCCTATGTATAATGTAGGGTGTTCGTATAATTTAATTGTTTCTGGGAGACATGTATTTTTGGGAGACTTATAATATATGATCACTATAGTTCACTATTTTTAGTCTGGCAATAACGGTACAAATTATTTGGGTCCAATTTAAGTTGATTTAGTGTATTATTTCATATTTGCGTGTCTACTATGTCGTTTCTGACGTAATTTGCAATCCCGGAATTTTCCTATATATTTCTGTTATTATCTTGTAACCCTTGATGCTCCCCGTTGATATTAAAATATTTTCATCACTTGAGAGGAAATAAATTCCTCGAGTATTAAGTTTTATAGTATAATATATTACCTATATTATTATACAATAATACTTTATAACTTCTATGACACTATTGTAAGGTCCATAATTCTGAGAGTTCATCGTTAGTAAAAATGTATTTCTTATGTGTAATAATTAAAATATAAATGAGATATCAATACATTATCATTTCAATACTGAATACGCATACTAATATTTTAAGTATTTAATAAATACATACCGTAACAATATACTACCTTGTATTTAAAATGTAAAATTAATTAATATTAACGACAAATAAATTGTGAAACACTTTTCGGCGATAACAAAATATGTTCAAAATAAGAATACATATTTTAAATATAGTTTTGAAAAATATTCATACTTATATACGTAAATGTATTTTAATAATATTGTAATTTCTAATAGACACTAATAGGTATATTTTGTCTAGTCCGCGATGAAAAAATAAATAAATAAAAAATTATGCCAGGTTTTGTCAAGGATCTATACGATTGTAGGTTCTGGATTTAAGCGCGATGCTAAGATTTCAATTTTTTAAAGCGGGTCATCACAATGAATGTGTTTGACAATTGATGTCAGACAGCATGCAAGGCAATGCGCTCATAAGAACTTGCAGTATGTGTATTTTGAAAGTTTATATCTGTGCAATATTGTTCTTGTATGAATAAGAATAGGCATGCGAGAAAAAGCTTTAAAAAATGTGTAAATATGTGGTAATTATTCTTCTAGGAATTATTGCATTCGATTTTCTTTATGCGTTTTAGACTATTGAGAAAATCAAAAATCATTTCATTACAATACGTTCTATTTCCAGGGTGTCCAGAGACATTTTTTACATAAAAATGTACTTATCGAAAAACAAAACATATTTCATTAATAATATAAAGCTATTCGTTTCACTCGGAATTAAAAAAATAAAAATATATATGCCTACATTTGTAGTTTGTACCATGTACATTTATCAATATTTTACAAATGCATGGTTAAAACAAACACACGCTTATGTTGTTAGAAACTATTATTACGAATAACTTTCGAAAAATTTGAATTTCCAAGTACATACACACTAACGTACTTTTACTACACGTTATTATTTTATATATACAATACGCGTATTGCGTAGTAAATCCAGTCAATACATTATATTTAGTTGAACCCAATTTATTTAAGAATATTATGTTCGCACATGTATATTATAATATACAAAATCAATTTAACTTCAGCGTGTATTTCTATCATCCATATATACACCTAGTGCCTATACTATTTCCTTCATAGTTTATCGTTATTTGAATTATTCAACTAGAGGAGCAGGTTTACATTGCACCCAGTGCACACTCGTCGTTCAATCACGTTTCCAATAATATACCGAAATAAATAACTACCTATCTCTTATTTTCATATTTTCTTTTCGCAGATCATTCTCATTTTTTCACACTTCAATGTGTTTCTTATATACCGTATGTTGTTTATGACCAACAGATGCAAATATAGGTAAATACATACGCAAGATGACCACAAACCCACACGAGAGTTCAACGTATCATATACAATATGGACTATGGTATACCACCTCTATATATATCTATACTATCGCTCGTTGGCAGATTTATATATTTGGCGCCCAAAGGTAGAAATGTACTTAGATAGAACATGATATGTTTATCACTATATCTATTATTTTTTATGTTTAAAAAACTGGTGCCGGCAAATAGTTGAATACAACAATCGTAATATTATTCATCATTATTGGTTGATATGAATAAAATGGTTTATTTTTTTTTTTTCAAGAATTCGCTCTGTTCACGTTACCTACACAAATATATACATATATATATATACACTAAATATCTACTCAAATGTATACGAATATATTTAAGTGCATATATTATAAGAACTATTTTTTTATTTACGCTTCGAAAATTGCAATTGTCATAAAATGTAAAACTTGTTAAACGTCACAAACGGAAAATATTTTTTAAATATTGCAGTTAGGAAAAAAGTACATACAGCGCATTAATAATAGTATTCAGATGTCAACTGCCCGGGTCCACACGGTCTCGAGGCGCGCGAGCTTCAAGTCTCTGACCGGGCATGACCTATTTGCGACAAAGAAAAAAGATCGCTTATTTCCATTGTCCATTTGCGCAAAATGTAGCTTATAATTATTTTCCCTGCATATATATTATGAAATAAATTAAATATATTTTAGTTCATCGGTTAAATCATCAATCATTGTCGTCAGTAAATTATGATTTCAACATAAAATTAACTTAAGAAATGGTAAATTTTATATAGATATTATAGTTACTACGAAATTATAGTTCGTTTAAATCGATGTGTGGGGCACATGAATAGTTGCAAACAAATACATTTATATAAAGTATAAAGTATGTCTATACTTATATATATATACTACTTATATACATAGTATAAGTTATACTTATATCGATAACTAATTTTGAGACAAGCTAATATTCAGTACATATACAAATATACACTATAGCAATACTGTGCAAGTTAATGATTATTTTTAACTCAAATGAGTTAAAAAAGTTAAGTTAATAGAAAAAAAAGTAAACGCTTAAAGTCAATAGTTATTTTTTTCTTAACGATTAAGTTAAGTTAATTAATATAATGTTAAAACAATATAACGTTTGAGATATACAGGTATAATTAAGTATCTATTATAATAATTATTATTAAAATTAACAACAAATAGGCTCATAAAAATGTTTAATTAGTATAGATACCCACTATTTTCTTAAAAATTTCAACAAATGGAAATTGCTCATTGAAAATTAGTACCTACCTAAATATTATTTATTGATGGGAAATGTAATATATTCCTAATATAATATATAGTATAATAATACTGTGAGATTATTATATATTCATAATATTATTATATTATATTGCCATTCTTGTATTATTTATATTTTCGGGAAATAAATAATTCTTATAATACAATAATTATTAGAAACGACAAAAACAACTTTATTTTTATTCGACCATTATGACAATAGACACTATGAAATCCAAATGTATCAATTACTTCAAAATTAACTTAAAAGGATCCTTATTTAAAACTTAATATATAACCAAAAATAATTTAAGTTAACAAAATCAAATATTAAAAGTTAAAAGTTAAAATTAACTTAACTTTTAACTTATTAACTCGTTAATGCCCAGCATTGCACTAGAGTATAGATTATTATTATTGGACGACATTACAATATACATTACCCATTCCATATGTAGTCATAAATCGAAACCTTATTTATAAAAGTTACTAGTTTTTATGTTAATTTTGAAATCAGAATTCAAAACTGATGAACTAAAACATATTCAATTTAGCTCGTAGGTATATCGTAATTTTACAGAGTAAAAATATTTCAGTATATATTTCTCGCAAACAGATGACGGAAACAAGCGAACATTTATTTTTTTGCGCAAACGGCTAATTACCCTCTGACCTGTGTATAGATAATGGAATGTGGATGGTACTTAAAAATGTAATTCTATTAATTTAGTATAGACAGTATAGGTAGTTAAATTTTTTAAATTAACTATAAAGTATTAGAAATAAATACGAATAAAAATATAAAAAAAAATACTAGATATTTTAATATTTTGTATTGCGTGTGTACATACCTATACATAATAACAGGCGATCTAAATGTGATTATATTTCGTAAATTTAAAAGACGAAAGCAATAATATATAATTTAGCATTTTGAAATCGATTCTGAACTCAGTTTTAGTAACTATGTAATTATGGAATTTCGTACGTAAAATAATTTTAATGTAAACAAATTAATACCGTGTAATAAATTAATCGGATGATATTGCGGAGGCTACAGTGAAGTTAGACCCCCATTGAGAAACTGACTGTATTTCGTAAACGTTTACTTAATAATACAATATTTATGTAATTATGTAAATAGTTGGAAGAGAAGGCGAAGAAGTAAAAAAAAAAAAGTATTATGTATAGTAATAGATATAATGTTGTAGGTACCTAATAGACAAATAATCGGACAAAATACTTTTCGGCGAAAATACGTTTCTAGTCGAATATTTTTCTGTCTAAATACTATTCGTAAAATTATTTTCGGACATTTTATGGCTCTCTGAGTAGTAATAATTTTTATTCTAAATCTCGCTATTAAGAAATTTTTATGAAAAAATCTATTTTTTTGCTGCATTATTTTAAAACGGCGACAAGAAGATGCTGAGGTCGATAATTAAAAATTTTCATTACGGCCCTAAAATGTAAAACATATCCAAAAATCAATATTACCCAATAACATATTTTAAAATATTATTCGTATTATTATTTTTTATATATAATATTATTTTGAGGAACAAATCTGTTTATTTCGCACTTATATTACATTATACGAGTAAGTGCTACTAAATACATTTCACAAAATCTCTTTCTTTTATAGTTCTGGGTTCTGTATTTAAATTATTCTAGTTTATTAAAAATTGTTTATTATATTTTCTATCTATCTATTTCTTTATTCTTTCTTTGTTTTTCTTTTATTGGCGTAATTTTTAGGTATGTATCATTAAACTTGTTAAGTGTTAAGCTATAATGTACATGTTTACGAAAGCTTTAATAAAAAAAAAAAAAAATTAAACTTTAAAAGTTTAAACTCACACCGACACCATAGTTACATTATTATATTATTATATTTTTATATTATGCATTTTCAATCAAATTATGTGCTATATAAATACTTTGGAACAATATTTTATGCGGTAAAAATTGAAATTTTTAATCACATTTGATTCATCCTATTTGCATGTGGTGGATAGGCCAACTTCGTGGACGTTAGTTTTTAAGCGTTTATAATTTCTTATAATTTTAAATGTTATCTATCCATCGGTTTAAATTGTATCAATTTCAATAGCCGTGAGTATAATTTAGGAAAAATAAAAATACTCTCAGGCATGCTTATAGAATGTAAGTTATAATTTATAACTATATCACTATAGTATATAGTATATTATAGTATATCACTATAGTATAACTATTATACACTATAACTTATAACCCCCCCCCACCATAATAAAAACAGACTTTTAAATTTATGATATTTAAACTTTATAAATAAATACCCTTATATCAACTATCAAATAATTATTTCAATGAAATTTATCTTGTACCTTGTGATATTATATAATGTATCTATAGGTATTTTTCGATTGTATAGTTTTTCGGAAAATATAAAAATGTATATCTTTGCAAGGACTTAGAAACAGTAGAAATATATTAATAAAAAGTAATGGGTTTTTTTTTATAAATTTGTACATATTTTTCAGGATTTTATTAATAATTATAACAATTTTAAATCATATATTTATTGTCTACTATTATCTACTTGTATTCTAAAAAATAGGTAGATGGGCGAGGTTAGTTCTCTTTATGTAAGCATTTGGAGTTTGAATTATGATTTAAATTTTTAGTAATTTGTAGTTTTAAGTTTTAAGATTTGAAATTTGAATACAAGATTACACCAAACTATATTTATAAAATAATACAAAAATATGTATGGAATGTATAAGTCGAACTCCAATTAAATCGTTTTTTGAATACGGTGATTTATCCATAATGCGTTAATCAGATACCAAATAATTATATACATTCATCTGAGATATTCATTCAGCAGTCAGGCAGTCCGAATTTTTGAGATTTTATTATTAAAATACATAATAATATATTTATATATATATTTTGAATATAAATTTGTGATTTTCAATTATAATTACTATACCTACTTAATAGTTAATTATAATTAATACTAAATTACTAATACAAATATAAAATTTCGTGGAGAGCAGGGTGGGCCTTTGTCGACTGCAGCTAATCGGTGTCCAATTGAGCGCGAGGGCCGGTGTAACAGGCGATTATTACTTCCGGCGATTTTTACTCCCCCAGTAATAATCGCCGGGAATAAAAATCGCCTGAGCTAACCGGCGATTATTACTGCCGGTGATTTTTACTCCCCCAGTAATAATCGCCGTGGAGTTTTTTGAATACATAGATAAGCCAAAGCTTACATCCTATTTTTAATTTTGTTTATTATTAACTATTATAATATCATAGTTGTATATTTT
>JAIPRL010001028.1:0-28837 GCA_025469235.1 Pemphigus obesinymphae
CTATTAGAATTAGATGATTGAATAAAAATAAAAATAATTTTATTTACTACTGTTTTATAAATTTAAATACGTACAATCAAGAACCATAAAATTTTTATTTAAGATGTTTAATAATAATATTATGTAGGTAGGTATTACGATTCGCGACTAGAGAGTTGCGTAATAAAAGTTTATTATTCCAATACAACGCCTGGTGCATTCAGAGATTACATGCCCAGTTCCCGCCGCCATCTTTGTTCCGCTGCAATTTGTGGCGATTCCCAATACATGTTATTATTACGATTTAAATGACAAATAAAATTATATATTAAATATAAAATCATAAAAACCGTTTGAAGAACAAAACATATTATTGAGTAGTTACATATACAAGTACTCGTATAGTTATTTCCAATTTGTTCTATCGCGATCTTTTGTAATTTTTTTGAAACTAAATCTTCAATAGATACTCTTGAGTTTTTATTTTATTCAATATACCAACTTATATATTCCTAAATTGTATTGAAAAATATATATCATTTTTAATTGTTTTTTTTTTTTTTTTTAATTCATGTATTCTTTAATCAGTGAAACATAATGTTTGTATATTAAGATAATATTACTAATCGCTTTAATTTACATTAAAATTCTTCGGACGAAAAGTAAGAGACGAAAGATGAATAATATCATTTTGGCCGAAACTCCGTTTTATTTACTTAAAATGTACCTACTCACGACAAACGAAACCGTTTTGTTATTATCTATTTGTATTTTTCGCGAACTATCCGCGCACGAGTACGTGTACAATGTGTGTGTTTTTGCAAACAAAATATAAATATTTCGCTATTTTCACCGGCAAAAACTTGGGATGTGCAGTACAACGTTTACAATATGTATTATTCAAGAGTAGACATTTCATAACATTGCAATTTGTTTTTTTTTTTGCATATCATGCAAAAAAAAAAACAACAAAATATACAAAACAAAAAATGACTATGTTTACCTATTTATAGAGCTACACGTGTGTAACTTTTCGGCCAAACTGGTCAGTTTCCAAAATTTTTTTTTCCTTTTGTTCGTCCAATTTCAAATTTAAGTAATGCATATTATATACATATTATAGGAATATACGTCACAATAATATATCATCATAAAAATTAATTTACACTGTGTTTTCTTCTGTGGCGTGACAATATTATTTTCATATTTTTTATTTCGCGTAATTTTTTTTCTTATCGTTTACACATAAACATATACACATAATAATACAGTACTTTTACATATTATAACATGATCACATACATAGTAGATACATACAATAATAAACATTTACCTGATAATGTCAGGCACTATCGAATGATCGTGTTCGATCGTCACCGCGAACTATCGGGTATATTTTTGACTATTCGAAAATTTTCAAGTATCTATTAACGATATCAAATATTTTATAGTATTCTGTCAATTGATATCAATATTATGAATTTTCTTTAAGACTATTTTTATATGATCGTAAATGAAACTAATTATTATAAGTTATATTTAGATGTGTAAATTGACGATGGTAAATTTACCGGGTCAACATACATTTTTGTACATTTAAATGATGATGACATTAGCCCTAAGCTAAAATACGAGGTAAAATGTACGTTGCTATATTAAAAAAAATGTCGAAAACCATAGTCAAAATTGTGTTTTTATGGTCATTTGAAGTTTTTCGGTAAAATAAATTCCACTACGTTTCCCAAATAGTTCGGCACATCTATCGTTCCTGGAGAAAAATTGAGATATCGCTTTAAAACTCAACAAATAAACAAAAAAAAAACTTTTATACGAATTTTGCCTGTTTCCCACGTTTACCGATGTAACTATGAAATATATAAATATACAACATTAGTTTTATTATTATTTATTGTAATGACATGGCTTAGCATAATATGTGTAGTATATTCTAACGAAATCCGCGATTGAAATATATTTTGATTAGTTGTATAAAATTGATGACTTATTTTTTGAAGTCGTTAGACAGTAGACTATCGAATAGTTTCTAGTGTTTCGACGGTGTTTTTAGATACAATAGAATTCCCGTCGAAAACGATATAATATATTATAGTTATCTACACTTATTTGCATCGTTATTATCGAACGTTATGCATTATGCCATTGCACGTATTCGCGAAATACGTGAGTAAATTATATTATTACTATCGTTATTATTATATTATATGTATACGTTTTTATAAAAAAAAAAAAAAAAAAACAAAAAAAAACAATTGCGAACGATGTGCGAATCTATATAAGGTATATTATAGGCATATATTTATAATCGCACAGGTGTTTTTGGAAAACAATGCTAGTATAGGCTACAATAGGTACGTATAATTCTATAATATTCTATAATGCACACGACTTGTCAAACACTAATAGAAGAATAATGATTTTTTTTTTTTTGTACGTAATTATACGGTTTTTTTTTTTATATTTTCGTGTGATATTGCCGAAATGATTAACGTTTGAACGAAAACTCGAAAAAAAATATATCTTAATAATATAATATCGAAAATCATTATTGTAAAATTATATTAAACCGTTATTTAGGATAAAATGAGCGGATTTCCATATTCGCATTACACGTTGAATCATTTAGGCTATGTACCTAGGTACGTAAACCAATCCAATTACAAACTATAAAATTTAAATATGGTATTTTTAATTCTAGTTATCCTTTGCGCGGTATGATAATTATTCGGTTTTTTAGACTAATACAAATTTTAAATGCATACATACAAAGAGAAAACAAATGTTTATAAAAATTATTAGAAACCAACCATTGTAATACGCAATGAGGTTCGAGAATTTTTTTAAGGAAAATGAATTTTAAATATTCTTTGGGCGAAAAAATGCTCGAGAATATCAATTTTTTGAACAAACGCGTTCTGTTTTTTCGCGTGTATAGTATTTGGAACACGTATTTAAAATTTAAAATTATATAAACGACCTAAAAAATATTTTCTTATTCGCTAAGTAGATTAAATGACTAAAATAAATATTAGATTTTATATTTATCTATTGATAAAATATATTATGGATTACCTATAATAATTGCTAAATTATTTGTTTATTTATTAATCATAAACATAATATACATACTCTTATTTAAGATACTGTCTATATAAAGATTATGGATATATCTTTCAACCCAAAAAAATAAAACAATATATTATGCTTCCTATGTAATATTAGATTAATCCTCACAATATATTTCATATGTATAATCAAATATCTATTAGAAATGTGGATAAATAAACTATGATCGAAGAAAGAGGGCCATATTTTAATTTAATATTATATTTAATAATTAATAGTTTAATGATGTACACATTGCAATATATTTATATGAAAATAGACTATTTTTATTTTAATTTAGTTTAGAAAGTCAATATTTTTACTCAACTAAATAATAATTTTTACTATGAATTTTCGTTTGTTAATAAACAGTTTTCGAATTTAATATATATACCTATATAATATATTTTAATCATTATTCAAATTTATTATTATAAAAATTCCATTTTATATCAATTTTAATACACGTGGACAGTGTTATAAAACCCTTCAAAATAATAATAGTAGTTAAAATATAATATGTATTTTAAACACTCACTTTTTAACTCGGTAATGTTTATATTTTGGTCATTAATTTTTCTTAAAACTTGGAGAGTTGATAATATTCTTTGTTAACTTTTGACTGAAAGATTTTAGATGAATTCAACGAAACTTATTTGAGTAAATTGTTTTTAATAACTTGCTCATTTTTGCTAATCTTTATCAACGCATTGAAATAATATTGTGATAAAATTAAAAAATATTAAACACCATATAAAAATCGATTTATAAATTTTAATTTTACTAAATTATATGTGATTTTTATACAACATTAAATTTAAGAATGGTTTTTTATCCAACTATTATAATATATTACTCCTAAATAAATACTAAATACTAAATAATAATCGTTGATATGGGTATTTTATTCATACAATGATCTATTATACATCACAGAAATAAAACAGTTTTAGGTCTAAAATTTTTAATATAAAAATTAAATTAAAAATATAATTGTTTTGTTTTAAATCATACAGTGTAAGTGTACTTATTGAGAATGGTTATTAATGATACGTTCTTATCATTGTCTTATTAGTTAAGTTGCAATTATCAGTCAAAACTCAAAATTAATGATTCGTATTCTCAGAATTGCCGGAATCGCATATAATTTAATTTCTAGCACTCTACACTACAATATATTAAATTGTCTCAAAACAACCTCTTGACAGGTATCTCGGATTTCCAACCAAGGGAAAATATCTCACCTGGGAAAGACAGAGATCTCTTCGAGGCCTTCAAAGCAAGAAAAATGTACTATCCTACATTTTGGGTAGACTATTGTGACCTAGTGGATGGGACTTTCGTTAGCAACACTAAGTTCTTCACTACCTACACTTACCAGCCGTAAGTGTCGTGTAAGGGCTCAAATTGCACCAATCACCAGGAAAGGGAATATAGGTCAATAGGAGGGAACTCCGCTGGGTCTCTTGAAATAATAAATAGATGTGCTGTGCTTATATCCTTTTGTTGGACTTGTAACACAATTAGGGTACCCTTGCTACACGAGATACACCGCTACCTACGTTTACCGGCTCCAGGAGACATACTGTAAGTCCTATAAACATATCGAATATCGTTTGAGTCATGAACTTTTAAACGATCCCGGAAAGTAACTCATCTGACAGAAAGAGGAAGAACCCTACAGAGTTTCAAAGATACAAGAGGAGAATACTATTTCTGACTACGGTTATACAGACATGTCAAAATATATATTCTACAGCATTTCCAAATTCCGAATTCTAAGAGTGGAGGATATAGTTGGCCCTGGGGTGACATATATTTCACCAGGAATAAATATGGGGCTTTTCATGTCTGATTAAATAATAGAAAACTACTATACTTACGCCTTAGATTGACCTGCAGGCGAACGTATTCTCATTTATTATATATTATAACTAGAAATGGGTCGAATCGAACTATGAAATTTAAAATCGAACCGGAATCCGAAACAAACTTTTGGCTGTAATATCAAACTCCCAAACTATTTACTTCGAACTCGAACCCGGGTTAAATGCTTCATGTCCAACTTGATCCATTTAATTTATTCTATGCTCAATGCCGTTCTGAATAAAAATTAAACTAATTTTTTGTTAATTTTTTTAATCGAATTTTTGTCGACGAAAAAAAAGTTCATGCAGTCATGGATATATGTATTAAATCATAATAACTTTTCTTTTGAAGTAAGTATGTATACGAGTAATAAAAATTTCAAGTTCAACCAAAGTCCGAGTATGAATAGTTTGTCCATGTTCGAATTCTGTGATCAAGTTCCGTTCGATTTTTTGAACTTCGAACTTTCAAAACACCTCTAATTACAACATTTCGTCACACGCACAAATTAATTTTACAAAATTTAAAAAAATAAATACCATAACATATTACTAATTAATTAATATTTATAAACATATTAATACATTTATAATTTTCTAACACTTTGGTTATGTGTGGGGCCTATCTTACGTCAGCCATTCTAGTAGTTATATTTAACAAAAGTGGAAAAATATTGATATGGAATTATTGATTATCAATTTTTAAAAAATAAATTGTTAGTTATAAAATCTCTATTCTCATCTAAATATACCTGCTATAAAGGTCGAACGTCAATAAATGTATATTTTATATTTATTTATTTATAAACACATCGATTTACATGATAAGTAATATACCTAGGTACTACATAATATCTTAAAAATAGAAATAAATACTTAAAAAGTTCTTGTTAAGTAAATACCTAGTTAAATTGAATTTAAATTAACGATTTTATTTTTTTAAATAATATGTTATTTTTAGTAATTTTTATTTTATAAAAATAAAAATATATAAATATATTTCGTTCAAATTAAATTTTTTTATTTAGAGGACGAAATCACGCTATACAAATAATTTTAATTGCAGTTTTGACTAAATTTATAAATTAATCTCTATTATTATAAAATTTCAAGACTAGAACATTATCTATATTTATTTGTTGATTTTTACATTTTTTAAAATTAATTAAGAGAGTGTCAGAATAAATATACGTTCTATATCAGCAATTTATTAAAATTCTGAATTATTTTATACCGAATTATTGAACTTTTTATAGATTATATTATTCTGAAATTGTAGGATAGACCAATTCGCATCTATATTGATGAAGTTACACAGAATCAAAAGATCCTAAGTCTATATTATGTTAACAATATTAAACATTTAAAACATATATCTATGTATTATTCAAGACAGTGCATTATATATACCTGTTCTTGTCTTCGATAATAGTAGGCATTTAAAGTTTGAGCAGTACCCATATATTTTTGCTGCAATACCTATTGCTTGTTAGATTAGTAAAACATATGCTTGTATTTCCTCTTAAAAGGTATTTATATATTAATGTACCTAACTTTTAATTGTTAATTATACATTAATATTGTTATAGATTTAACGATGATTAATTAAAATATCTGATTGGCTTGATCCCCGCTTTGGATATTGAACCGAACTTTTCTTAAATTATCGATTTTTTACCACTGCAAATAGTAGGTACCTAGGTATATCACATATATATAGGTAATCTGCATTGGTATATACCACAATGAATATAAACTCTATATTTTTATGTATATATTTATATATATATATATATATATATATATACATTTTAACTTACCGACTTTTCATGAAAATATAGATATATATAGGTATATTACAGCGAATATATAGAGCAATAATAATTTAATTTTAATAGTATATATAATATATGTATATATATATTAAATTGAACATTGTATACGAGTATAATAATTGTGAATTGATTTTTTTTTTCTATTAAATGTGGAATTTGATAAATTAGGCGTATAATACGATGATAACGGGCCTGATTATAAAATTGTTTTACGGTTAATATATTAGGTGGTTATATTGTGGAACGATTTGTTCGCTATAAATGGCAAATAGTCATCTAGCCACTCTGGCGTAACTTACATGAGAGAATTTTAAACATAATGCATAATATAAAGCTGATAAGTGTAAGCTGTAAGTCGTTATAACATAATATAACATAGATTTGAAATGAAAATTGGTTATCATTTGCCTTTTTTTGTTTTATCAAAAAATGGTATTTTTTTGAAAACCCCAATTTTTAGTATTTTATAAGCTATTTTGATTAATTATATCTATTAACATTTTACGAGATTTTATAGAAGAATTAATAATGAACAAACTCAGATCAATATCAAAGCTATAATAACAAAACTTTAGGAAAATATCTTGCTACAGATACGAATGTTGCTTACTCTAAAATATATGCAGATAGGGATACATTATGATATATTTTATTGGTATTTTTTAAAACTTACTACAGACAATTTTCTAAAAGTAAGATTTTGTCATTAAATTTATAATCAGGACTTTAAATTAGTTATAACATTGCTTTTTACACATAATTATGGTACAATATTATGGTAAACTGGTTTTGAAAAATCGAAACCTAGAGAGAAGTATTTTGTTTGTATAAAATACAGATAATGTATCTACCCATTAACCGACAATAAAACTTTAAGAAACCGGTGTTGAAAACTATTAAAATAAATAACTTTTTATGCCTGGTTTTGGATTATTTTGTCATAATCAATATGTATTAATATTTACATATATAGACACTTAAATGCGTAGAATATTTTTACAAATGAATAGCAAGTCTGTAAATTTAAGTTCAGTCAGCAACTATAGTTGGTAAATTAAAGGTCTGTGGACTTTGCTTTAATCGACAAACTAGTGAAAAAGTTCATGACCTCTTTTTTATTTATTTGACATTTAGTTAGTAACTTTTTTAGAACATCCATTAAATATTTCTTTGGAATTGCCCTAATTATTAGTATCACAATTAAATATAGGTTATCTATATAGATCTTATTTCTATTTCTATTTATTGGATCATAATTGAATTACACACAAACTATCCAAAGGTTTCAAAATAGATCAAACCTCGTGTTAATATCGATTATTGAAATCGCTTTCTTACACAATTTGAAAATGCCAAATTATAACATATCTGATTTTAGCCAACCATACATATATAACTACTACTGACGGTATACGTAAATTTCTTCTGTCATTTCGTGTTCAAACGCCTGTGTTAAGTAGATATTTAAAAAAGCTTTTTTTTTATTTTACGAAAATTGTGTGCATATTATATTACAATGACACTTTTTTACAATACAAATGTTGAAAACGTCTATGTTTAGTTATTTAGACTGCAGTAATTTTGTACTTAGACATGGTTTTTTTTATCGAATTTTGAATTTTCAGTTTTAAAATCCTTTATTTGACCATAGAAACGATTTTCTATATGGATTACGCTTTACTAAAACTATATACAATATACATTATACAAATTACATTAAACCTAGTGTTACATTTTACTTACTGTGAAAATGTACTGTCCTTTTTAATAACAATATATAATATTATTCAGTAACTATACTGGTTATTATAAATATTATTAAAATAAAAATATTTTTACCGATTATAGATTTTTCAAAATCTATCAAAAAAAAAATAAATAAATAAATAAATAAATTTACAAATTTGTGTAGTAAAAGTGTTGAATCCTATGAATATATAGTATGCAGATAATACATTGATTTAGGTAAAGTTAATTTAAATCCGGATTTCACTATTAACTTTAATTAGCTAAATAACGAATAAATTAATTTTTAACTATTTAAAAATTTGTTTCAACTAATTTATTTCAAACTAATTAATTGTATCATAAATTATTCCCATCCTTGAAAATTATTATGAGATGCATATGATTATTATTTTTAGACTCTAAGTTGAGAGAGGCAACTATTGATTTTACAATAATGTTTATTTTTATTTTATTCAATTTCTCTATGAGCAACTTTTCGATAAGAATGAGTCGAGTAGAAATTTTCGATTTTGTATGCTAACCCTAGAAAATTGCTTCTAGATTGTACTAATATGACATTTATGGATTTTTCCAATAGTTTCCTTAAGCTTGAAAAATAACTACTTTCTATATGGTGTATGATTACATGTACATACTTATATGGTATATACATACATATACAGTAAGTAAGTGAGTTTCAATTTTTATTTAATGGCAAAAATAAAATATATAAATACAACATATTACTTCTCATAATAAATGCTTTATAATGCATTTAAAGGGGTATATAAATTAAATTCCCGGGTATAACCAGGTATGACAGTGAGTATTTTATATTTAAAAATACACTGTTCAGAATCGTATTTATCCACCACCTATATCAAACCTGATGTGCGAAAAATTTCCTGGGATTTTTATGATTTGTACATATAGCATAACATATTTATATGTTATTATATATATATATAAACCAAATAACTAAAAATATAAAATATAAAAAAAAAAAACAGATTCTTAAATCTCAAGTTAAGTTAAGAACCACAGATTTCCAGTGGCTACGTATATAATATATTTTTCTATGGGCTATCTATAAAATTATTCCAAAAAAGTGTCTAAAACATAAGAAAGGGAGTTTCGGATCATTGACCAACTTCCTTAAACATGTATAATATTATTATAGTATCAAATATACAATATATTTTTTTTAGCTGTGTCCATTATTTCTGATTATTTATGAACAAATCGTTATATTGGTATCATTATGTTAAGAATGGCTAACCTCATTACTATTATTATGTTTTTTTTAAAAAAAAAAATTGATTGCCAAAAAGAACATAGATCAGATATTTATTGCTCGTATATTTGGTTTTTTTAGACTTTATTCGTATGTTATCATATGATACATACGTGTGGGCAGTAGATGTGTACATTATTATACAAGCGATAGGTCAGTGACGTATATTTACGCTGACAGATCGATCCTCTCTTTTGAGCCAAGTTTATATATAAGAACACGTACTTACACCTTAATAAAAAAATATGATGATATTCGTCTGTATCCGTATTACGTTGTTTGTATTATTGTTATTACTTCTCACCCATATCATATATAAAAAACCTACATAGGTATAAACTACTGCGATAGGTCAAAGATTAAAAATAAATTAGGTACCAAAATAGTATAGGTACACTTGATTAGGTAGACAGGAAACATTTCACAGCAAATATTTCTCAAGGAACGCATAGTATTCAATGTATTCAAATGTATTTATTTATTTTTTTTTTTTTTAATCATTCGATAAGTACAATAATTATAAAACACTGTTACAACTAGAGATGAGTGAAATCAATTTTCGTCTTGTAATCTTTGTCTTGACCTTGGTCTTGCACTAAATGTGAGACCAAGACCAAGACTGTATACCTACTAAAAGTAGCAAGACCAAGACAACGATTAAAACTAAACTGCAATTCGCACTTGCACTTGCACTCGCTTTTAATTGAAATAAAATTTAAATCATTTAAATATTAGGGGGCATTCAGGTATTACGTAAGCCCCTAGGGGAAGGGAAGTCTGTCGAGGGTTTACATTTGCTGACAAGGTGGATGAGGGGAGAGTAAGAACCATGCTGACGTCAGCAGTAATAAAAAAAAATATCAAAATATGTACATAAATGTGTAACGAAATTTTTCATTTATTTTTAATTAATTCATATAAAATTCAGAAATTTTGTATTTTTTTTTTAAATAGAGGGTGGGTCATTGGATATATGCTGATGTAATAAAGTAGGGGGGTTGGACATTTGCTGAAAATTGCTGACAAAGGGGAGGAGGGGGTCCGAAAAAGCCAAAATTGTGATGACATAATACTTGAACGCCCCCTTTAAGAATTTTTGTTATGAAATTTTTATTTATTTTTTTAATATACACTGCTCTACTAACAATACCACACATAATATATAGTTTTCGTAATACAATCAATATGGCAATCTATTTTATTATTTCCGGTGAAGATTATAAAAATATGGTAAACAGGTTTCCGAATATTTCTCGAAAGTTCGAGATTCACTATTATTTATTTATTTTATTTTTATATTAATACGGTCGAAGTATCCTATATTTATTTTTAGACAACAAGAATATTTATGTGCATAGTGATTACGTATAATTTTAGAAATTAAAATATATCTAATTTACTTATATTGTATCATTTGTTTCCCAATCTGTATCCATATTTGTTTTTCATTATTCAAAATAATAATATTATATCGTGGAGTCATTGAAACATTAATCTAAATCAAGTTTGTGATAACATAATAATATTTTAAGCAATAAGCATAATATACAAAAACTCGTACCTATTTATACTGCAATGTATCCAAGGATGGGCATTAACTAGTTACCTATAAGTTAGTTAAATTAAAAAATTAAGTTAGTGTTAACTTATTAACTTTACAAGTTAATTTTATCAACCATACATTTCTCATATCTTTTAGTTCAAATAACTGTGAACAAGTTATCATCTGGTTAATTTTTTACATTGAAAGTTAAGTTAAGTTAATATTTTCATTAATTCTATAATATATATTATGTATATGCATTTGATATTGTATTTTGTATAGGTAAGTACTTAACAATAAATTGATACTATACGTCTGTATACATTATATTATAGTTCATATAGTAAATATAATATAGTAGTGGACCGTATTGTGTATTTATAAATGGATATAGGTACTATTTTTATTAATCATAAATAGGGTACCTACTCAAATTAAATAATTTAAACTTCAAAGTAATTTTATGTTGAATATTGAGAATTCATAATACATAATAGTAATATAATTGTGATAAACATAAAATGGCAATAATGTTTTAACACCATCACTTCTAATAAAAAAAAAATAACATAGAAGTTATGTGTTTCGTACAGAATTTGTTTTCATTTAAATAAAATAGATAGGTAGAAGTGGTTAAAGTGAAGATTGACATTGTGGAAAGTCAAAGTACAATTATTGCTCTATAGAAATATACAAAAAAAAAAAAAAACTTAAAATCTATACAAATCCTTAAAAATCACTTAGAAAATGATTTAGGTATAGCAACTTACTTAACTTAAAATGCTATATAATATAAATAGGGTCGGATGAATAGCGGTTTAAAGGTTGTGACGACAGGAAATAAATTGGAAATTAGTCGAAAAATTTTGAAAGCTCGTGTCTCAATCGACCAATTTTACGTTTATTTATACTACATTATCCACCACCATCACCACCCACAAATATTTTTTTAGCGCCGGCCCTGAATACT
Organism: Pemphigus obesinymphae; assembly: GCA_025469235.1. Classification (NCBI taxonomy): domain Eukaryota; kingdom Metazoa; phylum Arthropoda; class Insecta; order Hemiptera; family Aphididae; genus Pemphigus; species Pemphigus obesinymphae. The sequence continues at coordinate 12,341 of JAIPRL010001028.1, forward strand.
AAACAATATAATTCCTCTGATTCATCGGAAAGATTAGAGTTTGATGTCCGGATTTCGGAAGGTCCGTAGACCTTCCGTAGAGGGGGGCTGAATAACTGTTTTTTTTTTTGGTAATTTTTGTAACCTCTTCGAATGTCCTTTCTGCTACATTTCGTAATAATACGTTTGGTCAAAGAAATAAACATAAGTGTATCATATTACAAGTGTAAGGTACTTATTAATATGTAGGTGGTATATACCTACGAATAACGGGTAATCGTGGCCGACATGTGATGTGGGAAACATTGTTGACGATCGGTAAGCACGTAGGTACATGCTCGTATTTCGCCAAAGTAAATATGAGTTTTGCATATTATTTTATTGTCGAAATAAACAAGAGGCGTGTCCATACGATATTTGCGAGAATAACAAGCCAATTTCCTAGTCGTCCTTGAGGACCGTACAACAATACTATTTCGACAGTGATCCGTTATGTTCTTAAAAATTAAACAGAATGGTTAGCTGCTGGATCGTGATCGTTCGCAATTACAGCTATCGCGTCCAGTATTTGATAATTATTTTTTGATATTAATATAGAGCCGATTGCACTATCGGAATATTTATACATAATATTTATTTTTTTTCGTTTTATTTGATGAGCGGTTACCTGCATGCTCCGGTGGTTTCGATACGTGCCAAAATTGGCAATATACCGATCGCACGTGACGATTGAATCTATAGTTTTTATTGGTTTCTCAATAAATATCGAAAAACACAACATTTTTTTTTTCCTTTATTTTCACTAATAATATTTTGTGCAATCGAAAATTTTGTAGACCCATTCCGACCGGTTTTCATATTATTAATCCCATCCCGAACATATATTGGGTACCCTATATATAGCTGTAGATATATTGACCAAACGCCCTCAATTTATACAATATCGATTCGGTCCAATATTTTCCATCCTTTACTGTAGTATATTTTTAAAGAGTATACCTACTATGTAGGTAAAAATCCGAAGTAAATCAATTTTTAAAAATGTAAAAATATTTAATGAAAGTTGGTATTTGATCTTTATATATTGACGGGTCTTTCAATGGTTCATATAAATATAATAGATATTTAGATCTTTTAAATTTAAAAAAACTCGTTCAAATTGCTTCATTTCATAATTTTTATTTATTTATTTATTAAGTATATAGTCCGAAATAAATTTATATTTTGAAATATAATTCAAAACAATTATTAAAAAAATCAACACTAGAAAGTCACAGTAACAGTCTCAAAACTAAGTTTCTGTGATAATTTCGTATTAAGCTAAACTTTTTTTGTACATGCTAAAAAACACGTATATTCTCTTGAAATTTTTCCATTTCATTCTATCATATTTAAATGTCTACTACCATTACACAATACCTATTAACAACCAAAAACTGCCTACAGGTGTTTTTTTGACTAGGCAAATTCATTTCATTTAGTTCAAAATGTTTTTCATAACTTACTCAAATTAAACTAATTCAAGATGTATAACAGTTAATTGAATTAAGATAACTTTAAAACTTAAAGTAAATATTGTAATTAATAGTGTAATTAGCAAAATGTCAACTGAATTAGATTTTTTAGTTATAATCAAATTTCAGGTCTCCGTTTCTATTATCTGTATATATTTTTCTGTGGATAGTGGAATTACGAAGAATTTTAGATTACATTTAATATAGATATATAATTCTAATAATAATATCTAACGGTAAATAATATAAATAAATATTATAATTCTTAGATTATATAGACAATTAAAATTTGAAATTAACTTGATTTAAAAAAAATAGTAAGATAACGATAATACAAAAGGGAATAAGATAAGTTTAATTTAAAATTTGAATTCAAGAATAAAATTAATCTAATTTCTTAACTTGACTTTAACTTATTAACTCATTAATGACAATAAAACCAACAACAACGGCCATTCGATAAGACAAATATGGTTGTTAGGAAATAGTTACGCAGTTCAGTAACCTATTTCATAAATTTTTATAAAATTTTTTATTGTTACAATATTGTAGTACAAACCGGTTATTAAATGCTGGTTCAAACTGTCTGCTGTTTTATAAATGATTCAAACGTGTTGTGCCCTTCAACAACATAATATTTTAGTGTCAAAAATTAAATATTAGATACTCGTTATTTTTCCTGGATACTATACGGTATTTCAGTTATTTTCAGCTTTGACTGAGCGCGACGATACAATTTCTAAAATCTTGACCAATTTTAAACCAACAATACTTTTTGTGCAGTTTAGTTCGAAAATATTGTTGAAAATCGTTTTGTATTAAATAACAAATGACCAGAACCCGGCTTATCAAATATTATATGACAGGTTAAATTTTCAGAGAAGTCCCTCAAATTTTCTATCAGTAAACATGGACACTCTTAAAAAAAAAAAAATATAGGAAAGGCAAAAAATAGGCAAACATAAATTTATCATAATTAATTTAAATTGAAAATTAAAATAATAATAATATTAAAAAATTCCAGAAAAAAAGTAATGTTTTAATAATATCTAATGCAGTAGGGAAATTTTTGTGAGGAAACTTGACGTTATTGAAATAATATTTTTCTTAACACTCCAAATTAACAATTTTCTTAAACATTCAAGAAACATAATTTTACTTTCTTTTTAAAAAACTTGAATAATATTTTATATTTTGTATTATATGGGAAATCTTTGTGAACAAACCGAAACTGAACCGAACTATTTGCTGCAAACGGTTGTTTCACGAGTATATTATTGTTTTATGGTACCTATTAAAGTTACTTTATTTTTACATCTCATAATATTATCTAAATAACCAAATTTTTAATGTATTTTATTGTGTAAGATGCATATGTTTGCTATTATATGCAAACTAACAACACGTGTTAAATTCATTAAAATACAATGTACAATATATATATATTATATATATATATATATATATACAGTATAATTGAATAAAATAAAAAATATACATGGGTACATACCTAATACCTATATAATGTACATTCAATAATTTAATATTATTATCACACTGCTGCTTCATTGATGAAATATTTTTTTAATATAAAATACTCAGATAATGATAATTGTTGTTTATGTATTATATCATGTTTTTTAAATTTCTATTGAATTCCATCGTGGCATCAATCAAACAGAATATAGGTATTATATATTTTAATAGATTATTCATTTTCCTATATATTTCTCCTATATTTTATGACATATACAAGATCAATATATGTACAGGTCTGAATAACTAATCGTAGTTAAAAATTTGAAGCTATATTTAAATGGTAATTTATTTGTATTGTATACTTTAAAAGCACTTTTTAACTAACAATTACTTTTTATTAATAGTTTAATGACCACATTGATTGAAAAGTGAATATTTATATTAAAATACATTTATCAACATTTATATTCATATTAATATAATTATGTTATAAAACATTTCATTATTGCTTAAATAAATTCATAAACAAAACATTAAAGTATTGGCACTAATGTTAAATAATTTAAAAAATATTCAATTGAAAAAATTACTGTTCAACTGAGTTTATCGCTAGGTAATTTTTTTCATTCAATTTAACTTAACGACTATAATTATTTTTCATTAATGACCTTTTAATTTTAACTATTAGCTTCTACAGTAATACAACAACTTATTATTTGAATTAATTTTTACCATTACATTTCCCAATTCGGTAAATAATTGTTATTTTTGTATTTACATTATTAATTACTGTAAAAGCATATTTTTCTTTTTCTTTACCACCTCTCTCAAATATCTGAAAATGGCCACACTAATCCTCAACTTCTACTGTAAAAAAACAAAAACATTTTTAAATGTTTTAAATATTTTGTTATGGAGATATTTTCGTTTGAGAATAGGTATATATTGACAATTTATTTGGGATCATAAATTAAAAACTTCTGTACCAACAACACTATATTTAAATGTTACAACAGTTAATAATATGTACCTTGATTTCCCAGGCTTCCCCTATACCCTCCATCGAGCTCCCCACCGGAAAAAAGTTTTTTATTTGAAGCTGCTTTTAATTAAGAGAATATCAGAGCGGCTATTTTCAAGAAGTTCTATATATGAAATTTTTAGAAGAACTTAAGAAAAATGAAAATCTAACAACTGAAAATGTTTACATGATTTTTTTTTGGGGAGGGGGTTGAGGTACCTATAATTTAGGAATTATGATAATTAAGATTTTGTTTTCTTCCGTTTCATAAAGGTTTATTTTTACGTGCAGGTTTTTCTTTTACAATAAATTTCATAATGACAATATTTACATATTACAAGTGTTTTTAAAATGTATTAAAATTGTATCGATCGTACGCATTCAATAATGTGACATTATTTTAACGTTTACAAACGGCTTACCAACGCTTATAGAGAAAAATAATTCTTGAATCTAATTATTTGCTCTTTTTCCCGCCTTCAACTCATTTTAAAAATCTGATAATTTTCTATAGTTTTGTTATACAAATGAAAATTACTATTTTAAAAAACGATTAGAATTCAAAAAAAAGTCACGATTTTAAATATTCATTAATTTTCTCATGTATATATTTTACGATTTTCTACAACCATATAAAACATAGTACTATAGCTTATGGTATAAACCATTGGTTCACAAACGTTTGACATACATATATTTTTAAAAAACATAAAAAATTTGATTGTTGATGGGGGATCTATACTGTTCACGTATATATCAGGAATCAAGTGGTAAACTGTTTTAAATATTTTATACTGGACATATAATAATGTTAAAAAAAAAAAAATTTGTTTTAGACATTTTCTTCGAAGGTTGAGTTCTCAAAAGCTTATAAAAATAAAAAGTTAAGTTAATTTTAGTTGTCTTATTAAACAAATTCATTATTTTTAAAAACGATTACTTTTAATGTATTCAGTTACTTTTTCTTTGTACTTAAAATGCTAATTTCAAATTAATTTTGTAGATTAAAAAGCATATTACACTAAATTCAAACGGCAAAAGAAAATTTACAAGGTATTCATTACTGATTTTACATAGTTTACCTATAAGGTATGAAATATAAAAAAAAAATCCCATCAATAAAGGGTGAAAGTGTTTATCTCATCAGGTAGGATACTATCAGATAACCATTATACATTATTTCAAACATTTTGTTACATTATTGTATGCGAATATTAAAACGTTGCAATGTTTCTCATATAGATGGATATAATATAATTTTGAAGAAGACGTATATACACACCAGATTTTTAAGGGGTTTTGTATAGGCAACTTCTATACAATTTAAAATATAAATGAAAATCAAACATACTAAAAATATATTTTAAAATTACTATTTGAAAATGGTCTAGTATCAGTATCATATATTATTACTGTGTAATTACGATATTTATTTTGAAAAAAAAAGAAAGTTTACGGAATTAAAGTGCCTTGTATAACTTTAAAAGGACGCAGAAACAATATTGTACAGACGTTTGAAAGATGAATAGTTAAACTATGTTTTTGAGAAAGCTAATTTTTAACAAGCGTATTAACAAATTACAAATATAGCATATATGGGTAATAGAATATCTTATTTGTTAAATAGTGTTCAATTGTGTAAAATATATATATACTGCAGTACCTATGTAGATTGATTGGAAAGTCAGTAGCCCTTGTTCTCGATATAGTGCGAATATTTTTACTGCATTTTTTAAATAAAATATACAACTAATAGCTTTTGTTTTTGAATGATTTAAAAAAAATAAAAACTATTTGAAAAATCGTCAAATTTTTTTTTCATATTTTTAAAAATGTTTATATAGTCATTCTATAAGGTTACTTATCGATAATACAGAGAAAAAAATTGTTTGAATTTGTTTAAGTTTTGAATGAATGAGAGCAATTTTTAATTTCTAAAGTAAAGTAAAATTTGCAAATAGTTAAGGTATCTACAAGTATTAAAAGTATGAAAAACGTCCGATTTTGCAATATTTTGCTGTATTTTTAAAATTTATGAATTGCTCTCCTTCATTCAAAATTCAACAACATTTTTCCTAAAATTATTGTTAAATAACTGTATATAAAATGGCCGTTTTGAAATTTGTGAAAAAATTTTTTTGACGAATTTTGACATTTTTTTTTTTTTTTGTAAGTCGTGCAAAAACAGAGCCCATATTGTATTATTAATCGTATATTTTATTTAAAAAAAAAGCAGTAAACGTATCAAAAATCCAGAATCTACCGATTTTTCCGATTAATATACATAAATATATAAATATTGCAGTATAATATACCTAAATCTATTAAAATTGTTTCGAAAATGGAATCGCAACGAAACGTCCGAAATAACGCGTGTTCGTTTTTTAAACGTCGTGCACGATTTACGTTTACCGTGGACTTGGAGTGTAGGTATCGTTTAAAAATTACGAAAGTACCCATACTGTTTTGCCCATGAAATGATTTGTCAGCGTAACGTCTGCGGAACGGAGAGGAGAAAAAATCGTTTCGTAATTTCGCGATAATAATATTGCGTTCGCAATGGACGCACTACATTACGTATGGCGTACACCGCCCCAGCTCTTTTCGGGGCCCGAGCCGATTACGGCGGGATATTGTCGCGCCGCGCGCGCGCGTTTACCCCTCCCACCCGCCGACCGCGTACCGGGACGCGTGGACGGGCGGCGGTGGGGAGCGACCGCGGAATCGCCGGTGGAAGGGGGCCACGGGCCGGTCTCGGTCGGCCCCCACCGCGCGCGTATACGCAACCCCGTGAACGGGCCCGCGACGATTGTTACAATATTATTACTATTACTATTATTATTATTACTATTATTATTATTATTATTATTATTGTACATAAACGCCGCCCCCACCTCCGGCACAGTCAGCGCCGGCCGAACGCCGATCGCACGTTACGCGGTGGACCGCACGGCAACGGCAGTCGGGCCAGATACGTTCGCTTTGCAAGTAGTACGTCGCGCCACGCGCTAACCGAAAGACACGCGTCGTGCAACTCGCGTCACTCAGTCGTCCGTCGTCTTGCGTCGTTCATCTGTTTTTTATTTTTTTCTATTGAGAAAAAAAAAAAACCGCCAACCCACATGGACTCGTAAAACTTTTTCGTCCGAACGATTTTTATTTGTTTTTCTCTCTTCGGTTTTTGGTTTTAAATCCATTAGTTCACCGTCCGTCCGGCAAACTCGGTGGCGAAACGCGTTTTTGGTTTTTTCCTAACAGTTTTTTTTTTTTTCGTCGCCGACGACCGTTTTTACGTCATACATCGCACATTATGGATAATACTCGGCACTGATTACTCGTACCGTACGCACACGATACACCGTCGTAAGCTATACGTCCTCCGGACCGCACAAACCTCGGCAATCGTAAGTATTCGAAATATCATTCGACGAATAAAAAATATTTTGTAAACGGTGTGAAAAAATGATTATTATTATTATTATTATTATTATTTTTTACGACGAATTGAACGCGCTTTTTTCGTTCGCGGTCACCGTGCCGCAGATTCCCGCGCGATCACAAGTCCCCAGCATTCAAATCTCCGCGCTATTCCGCCGCGGCGTCCTCTATTTTATTATAATAACGAACGATAAACGCGAGATGTTAGTAACCTATGTACACAGTCAAACTTAGTATTAGCATCTTGTCGTTTTTAAAACACTTATTTAAAAAAAAAAAAAAAAAAAATATTAATCAATCGGTAGAATTTTCATGTACCTACTCATCCGTATTCGTTTGTTTTTAAACGTTTTAATCCATAATAAAAACGCAACGTTTATTTGCGAAAATCATTTTCGAAATATAAATGCAAGTTTTCGATCGAATGAGAGAGCCAAAACGGTAAAGTTAAAGTACATTATAGGTATATGTAATATACTTTAAAATCCTACAAATGTTCGAGATTATACATTTGGGTCGTTTATCTTTGTATATGTTTTTAAAATAATAATCATTTTCGATCGAAACAACTGATAAACTATACTGACAGATTATTAGATTAAGATAATTAAAATTTTCTGGTTTTGCCAATGCTTTTTATTATATTCGAATAGTATACTTATATAGTTAACGAATTAAAATAATATTTCAAGTTTTATTTTTTAATATATGTCGTTATTTATAATTAATATTTTATAGCTATATCAAAAACGACCATAGTAATAATATCTAATTAAAATTTTAATGTAAATCTTACTCTGATAAATCCCGATATCAGAAAAAATTTCTAATTTCAAAATTAAAAATATTAAGTAGGTACCTACAATATTTTAGTTAGGTATATTTTTTTTGTCGGTAAAATTAATTTCTAAAATAAAAATTGTACGTTGTCAAAATATAGTTAATATTAGGTATATAAATTATTAAATATATTTAAACGTTAATTATCTGGACTAAAAATTATTCTGATTGACACTATTGTAGTACAGTATACGGTGTTTATATTTATTTTAAATATAATATAGAATATAATATCTGGTTTAGAATGAAATACCTAGTTCTAATATAAATTTATTTACATATTGTAAAGTGAAAAAAAAGAAATTATAAAATGTGGATAAAATGATTGTATTGCATGAAGAAAAAATTGCACATGTTTTAAAAACGTTTTGTGGAACAATTTTTTTAAAATAATACAATGATAGAACCCTTTAAAATTCCAAGTCAGCGATATTAGGATGTAATAATTCACTTAGTATAGACGATTGGTACAAGTTTTTATAAGTATGCAAAAAAATATAATTTACATAATTTTTTTTTTTTTTGTTTGTTTCTATTTTATAATCTCGCCGTAATAACAAAATGTCCACTTAATTATAATTCGAACGTTACATTAAAAAAAAATTTTTCTATCACGTAATAAAATGTTTATATTTTTAGATAAAATAAAATATTTATATTATAACATTACATGCCACACTTGAAAAATTCGAAAAATATTTTTGCAACACCCGCGTGTTTAAACGATGATAATATTACGACACCCAATCCAACGTAAACCTCCCGGACGCTGGCGGTTCGGTCGTCATCCAACGGATTGGGTTCATCGTACTTTTTGTCATAACGCAATTATAGTTCAAGGTTGCCTACAAGAAGTAATCAACGTTTATTTTAATGGACGTGTAGACCAAAACGGTTTTTGCAACCAGTTGTATTGCATATATATATATATTTATACATTTATCTATTGTTTTATTTTTGTTAATTTTGCTTTTTTTTGTATCCACGTACGGAAACTCCGTCACAACTTAGGAATTCATTCGTTCCGACCGGATTCTACTACAATGATGTAACGAACTGTACTATATTCACATTCAAATAAATACTTAATAGTTGGGTTCGGGTTCATTTAATTTACAGTATAATTTGACAATTTTAATATAAAGTAGGTACCTATAATGAGTTTGATTAGATTCAGATTTGGTTTCGAGTAAGGTTCGACTTGAATGTTCAATTTAAATTCGCGTTATGAGTCCGGATTTGTATTCGGGTCTACCATACAATTCGGGGTTCGTTACAATTTCACAATTTCGAAAATATTTTCGGCATAATAATATAATAGAAACTACGTTATTATGGGGTATAGTCACTTAATGTTTGAAGTCGGTTTGTAGCAAATATAATAATAATAAGAGTAGATACAATAAACGTTAAAGATAATATTTTGAGAAAATCGTATAATTTACGACCGTGGAACAATATTATTCGTATATTATTGTCATCATCACGATTTTGGTTTCAAAATTCGATTGTCCAATTCTTTGAAATACGAAATAATGTATACTCGCAAGTATTGATTTAAACCGACTTGTGTTCGAAAAACACGTAGGTACTTTTGCTCACCTTTGTTACGATATATTATATTGGTGGGTAGTTTTCGATCGGCTTATGTTGTTTGTTGTTATATAACATGGGAACAAACAAAATATTGTATTTTTGGAAAAGATTATAAAAATAATAACATAATATTGTATTTTTGTCCCCGTCTACCTGCAAAGTATATTGCACGTAGCGGATAAAATGAAAAATGACGAAATGGACGAAATTTTCGTGTGCAACGCCGGTGTGCTTTGAAATATTTTTACAATAATAAAACCGTAATAAAAAAAAAAAAAATACACAATATAGGTATACATCGTTAAAACGGTTACAAGCATTCGACCGGTTTAAGTAAATTTAAAGAACTACGGTTTTACCGCCGTGCATGTCCCGTTGTTATTGCGGTTTGTCAATGACAATAGCAATTATATTTCCCATATTATGTATAGGTTCATTCGTAGGTGGTAGATTTACAATACTGACCCGGACCGTTAGATAAATCTTCTTTGAGAACTCTAAAGGTAGTAAAATAATAATGCATTTTTATAAACAACTTCATATATCAATGGATTTAAACCGAAGTTTTAGGTCAGGTGACCACCGGGATAATTTCTATTCTGTTTTTGAGTTTCAAAATCAGTATTTCCGCATCTATTATTATTATTTCTTGCGTGTATGCAGTTTAGTAGAGAAAAAAAATACCAATATTTCAGTTACAATTTACAAAAGAAACTGTTCATTGTCGGACGGGTCGGTGCGGCGGTAGGTATTGTGCTCCGCCGAAATGATTATCTAGTGTGTATTTCGTCCTCTCGTGACGATTATGTTTTTTATTTTGTTTGTTTTTTTTCCATGCTAAACACGAATAATAAAACACGGTAATTATTCAGTCGCATGACGCTTTTGTCAATAGTGTAAAATGAAAACGCATACGTTCAACCGAAATTAGCATCATAATAACTGATGGGTATAATAACCGCGGTATATGGCCTGGGTGTTTTTTTTTTATCTTCTCGAGTGTACTCGAAATATAGTCTCTCGGTACGATAATATTTGATCATAATATGTCAGACATCAATGGCGTATAATGTATCGTCAAAATGATTGGAAACAAAAAATACATACACCTAAAAATGAGCCGAGTTGACAAATAGCTACACATTATCATAAACACGACCGTAATAATAATGCTTCGGCATTTATAATATATTCTTATTGATATAATGTTAATATACGCGATTTACGAACGTGTCCACTATATTAAATCGTATTGTGAATTAAAAAAAAAATCTGTATTTAACCATTCTCGTTTTAAGTTTAATTTAAAAATGTGCATTTGGTCAGTAATCCAGGAACTATACGTACCTATATATACGTTATATTATTATAATAATAGGTATTATGTAGTAGGTATATCCTATATGCATATACTCATAAAGAACGACGTATATGCAGGTCATTTCCCTCGAGGGAAAATAAAACTAAAAAATAAAAATCATCGAGATGATGATAATAATAACACACTATCTACATATATATATATCTGTATATTCTGTATATTAATATTATATACATATATACAGTGGTTGACACAGTGATTGCGTTTATTATTTTATGTTTTTTATGTCATGGAATATAAAACACGCGAAATCTAGGCTACATTCGAATTAGGCGCGAAACGATAATATATTGTAATTTTTTCTATCGGTCACATTAAAGCCTATATACGAGTATATATAGGTATGCGAAGGACAAGTAAAACGCTGTTCGGAAAACGATTTGAAATACATTTTTTTTTTAAAACTATCGTACTATAGGAATGCTGTACAAGTACTATGATATTAATATTCTAATATGCTTACTATATAATATATATATAGAGTGAGTATCGACGTTCGTTTTGTATGTAATAATATTGTTTTAATTTGTTTTATTTTTCATACATAAAATGTATTATCTATTTGATCCACTACTCGAAAATCGTTACATAATATTATCATACGGCTTCGACGAAACAATAATTGTGTTCGCAAAATGCCTTCGTAACAATTATATTATCACGAGTGCCGTGGCAAAAATAGAACAGCCAACAGGTGGGCACTTGACTACTATATTATAATACGGTATTAGTATATAATATATGAGATAATATACGCATGTGTGTATATTACATTTACTCCATATTGGAGCCTTTCATCGTACGCATATTAAAGATAGAAAGAGAGATAGATCCTATTGAAGGTCGTATCCAGTACATTTTCTATACGATAACCGATCGAAATAATTTGTAATTCTTTATTTTATGCAACCGTCACTGCTGTTAATCGCGTAGTTCGTTTGAAAAAAAAAACACTTACTTAAACATATATTTTACGGTTGCAATATATATATATATATATATTATAAGTTATTATAATTATTATTATTATTACTTTGGATAAAAAGTGTTTATACCTTTTAATTTATACTATTATGTTACGAAAATAATCGACATTTTTATAATAATTTAATTATTATAGTCTTACTCAATCGCTTATCATCGTGACGTCGGCCATTCTTCTGTATAAATAACAGAGTACATAATCTGTACAATATTTAGATAACCCATAAATCATAATACGTCCAATGTAAATTAAATTATAACATTATATTTAGCGTAATAAAATATTGTATAATACCTAAAATAGGATAATCGTGATTTAAAATATTATGAATTTTGAGTTTTTGAAAATCTTTGATCACTTTTTAAAATCTCAACTCTCGAGTAGTAGTCCTTATGGAAATAGAAATTGTGGTTTATGCTGAATTATCAATAGTAAAAAATGGTAAAATTTTTATGGGATATCTCTATACATCTGGTGGTCGTTTACCTACACTCGAAAATATATATTAGTTTTACTTTTAAAAAAACCCGGTATATTTAAATTATAATACATGAGTGATTTGGAGAACAAAATGTCGTCAGCGAACTCGTTAATTTTTTATTAACTTTTTATTATTTTTATAATTTTTTTTATGTACAATTTTTCTTAAACCGGTTACTATGCGTGTGTGTGTTGTATGTGTGATGTGTGTACGTTAAGTGGCCTCTTGGAGTGGCCCGCGTGCGTTTCACGTGAACTGCAACCGCGGCGAGAGGCTCGATTTGGGCAATTGTGTGTACCTACCTATGTGTATGTGACTTCCGAATTGCAAAACCGGAAATTGTCAAAAAAAAAGTGTTTAAAATCATTTTTGAACACAAATTGTTCAAAAAAAGTCACGCAAGAAGGATCTCGAACGGCTATTATTAAAAAAAATTTGAAACTTTTTTTCGATTTTGAGTAAAGGTCACTAAACGTATATTTTGGGCTAAAGGTACATTTGAATAATTTTAAGCATGGCATTATATTATTTATGATGAGATTGTGACACGGTATACCGAGTTAAAATGAAATAATTGCGAATATCTTGACGATACGCGGAGCCAGATATCGGGCATCCAGCCGGTTTTATTTTATACGATTCAACACATATATATAAGGTCAATATTTATAATAACCGCGGTGTTACGTAACACCTATAGATATAATACCTATATATGTTAATATTGGCCTTTTTGCCTGGGGATAACTGCAGAACCTTGTAACGGTCCTGTCCCGTGCACACATATACTCGTATATAAATATAATGTATTACCATGCGAACATATAATATGATGATATTATGTGTATGGTTTTTTTTTTCTTCGATACGATATTATTACGAATTTTGGAAACAAAATCGAAAATTCTTTAAAAAAAACTCGAAAATAAAGGGGGAGGGGGCTGGGGGCGCCATAGGTTTTCGTCCACATACATTGTGACGGTACTCGGGCCAAGAGCGGTTGCCAAAGGCCGTCGTCGGTCGTCACTCGCTCGCCCGACTTTATAGGTGTAAAAATATTCGCCACTCTAAAATTGAATGCATTCATTATAGTAATATATATATGTATATATGTATATATATATATATATATATATATATGTATAACTGGTCCGCAGTAATACATTAGACAATTGCACACCGATATTATTATATAATATGGTTACGGCGACGACGATTATTAGTATTACACGAGTGTTATGCAAAAACGAAACAACAAGGAAAAAAAAAATCATTATTTATATATATCGTTCTGTGTAAACTTCACCTTGAGGGTGAAGGCCAAGATGTTGGAACGAGTTGGCCTATACAAGATCCCACATAGTATTATTATACATTACGTATGCGTATATATAATGCGTTACTACTATATTATGTACGATCGCAAATTATCTTCGCAAAATGATGTAAAAAAAGTAAAAAAAAAAAAATTTTTTTTTAAAAAAACGCACGCCCAACACGACGACGATTATCTCATTTAATACACACACACACATACGTACATACACGGTTTGGCAGCGTACTTAGGTACATAATACATACCCATAATATACACACATACACACAATATAATATATTATATTCTTTATTCTCGATCCGAGTCGTAACGCGCGTGCGCGCATCCAAGGCTGTTGAGTTTTTTTACGACGCGTAAAATTCAACAATGTCATCGGACGATTTCAAAATGTAAAAAAACGCGTGTGCATAAATGTGTATATGTGTAGATATACCTATATATATATATATATATATATATATTCATGATGATATGGGTGGGTAATAATGGTCATACACACACACACATCGTACAGTGTATCATCACAACGATAAATAAATACTATAATCATATGCGGTAGTTTTATTTTATATTTTTGAGCCGGTATCGCACAGACAAAAATATCGCCCCCGTCTTTCCGAAATATCTGCACAAGATTGATTTTATCAATATAACTATACTGTTTTAATGTTCATAAAATGATTTTCGCAACGTCGTTTAAATTTTTTTTGGAAATATTTTTTCAGCGTACTTAATATTTTTAGGTAGGTATGCGTTTTTCGCACGTGCGACTACTGGGACAAACACCTGTTGTTACGGTGTGATCGGCGATTAGGAAAGTCGGCAGCTGTATATAATATCGGTGTATATTTTATTACAAAGTATAGATATGGGGGCGTATTATGCCGATAAATAGTTTAAGATTTATTAGTATGTTACGTGTATTCGCAAGTCGGAATGTGCGCCCGCGCCGCCCACCGTTTTGATTAGAATATTTTCTCGCGCCGGTGTTGGGCACGCACAGGGCAGAGATGTGTAAAAAGCGGCTACTACTATGATAATATCGTTGTTTAGTAATATTTCTTCAGTATTTACAAGCCCTATTTCCACGAGGAAACGGGAGAAAAAAATCTGTACAAAAAACATGTTAACGTTTGTTGTCGGGTGGTTTTCAGGATACGACCAGAGAAATGTATGTAATTTCAAAATTAATTACTTTCGTAAATTAAAAGTTTATTAGAAACACTTTATCGTACGCATATAAATTATTGTTTTTTCCATTTGCACAAAACTGCAATCTCGTACATGACTTTAACGTGAAACATTGTAGTGGACCATCATTCGATAAATATATAGGCACCACGTTACAAACCGGTATTATACTTATTATACCTATACATAATTTCAGCCGTCAAGGCTTATTTGCATACGTATGAATTATATGGATATAAAGTATACGAAGACGTACAATGTACCTACAGACGAGTACAAATTACTACGATTTTCGTACTTTTAAAAAGAAAAATTGAACCCAGTAAAATTTCAAAATTGTTTTTCAAATTAGGCCGTTTTGTAATTACACGATATTACCTATATGCTAAGCGTATCGTGTTCCATCGATTTATTACAATTCGTTATAATATAGCTGCAGCTGTTATCGAATTACAATATTATATCGATATGCATACAGTTGCATGCATGCTATTATTTAATATACGAGCCGTTTGGCTCCTCTGATAGGTAATGTCGCATTGAATTATTTTTTAGTCGAATGAATCTAAAAAAATTTCCCGACAAGGAGCTGGAAGAATGGATAGACGCCATCGGTGTTTTATTTTATCTTGAGAATATTCGTTTTGTATTTATCGCTTCGATGTTTACATTTCTCCATAAATCGCCAGTATAAAAATATAGTGCACTGCATTTATGACTAACTAACCGGATGATAATATTATTACGCGATAAAAGTATACGGATTATCGTGTAATTTTAAGCATAAATCCTAGACACTGCACGCAGAGGCAACAATCTATAATATGTGGTATTCAACTGTTTTCACCTCGATGTTATTTTTAAAAGGTCAAATTAATAACGACGTTTATAACATTGCATTCTTGCGCCTTGTAACACAAAAGTTAACGTATTTGTGTGTACTTTTTACACTTATAATAATAGCTTATCAGAAGAATTTGTGGGAAGAAAAAAGATTCACCGAACTTCAACCGTGTAACATTATCGCTACAGGCGGCCTTGTTCGTTATATACATTGTATTTCCTCGACAGAGCGCCGTCCTTGCGGGCTCTGGATCATTCATTGTATCTTTATTTATCTCCGAGGTATACGACGATATTATCCGCCTTTAAATAACACAATCGCGGCTATAAGTTGGTACACCTGCGAGTACTATAATTCCATGCCATTATCGGACTTTATTTTTTTTTGGGGGGGGGGGGGTGTGGTGGATATT